>JAAFCE010001963.1:22099569-22218184 GCA_013389805.1 Trigoniulus corallinus | reverse complement strand
TCTCTCTCTCTCTCTCTCTCTCTCTCTCTCTCTCTCTCTCTCTCTCTCTCGTTTCCCCCTTCTTAAAATTAGGTTCCAGGGAAGGACTATGGAGTTTATCCTATAAAAGTAATGGTAGAATTATAAAATATGTTTTATCATACATTATTAATCTTGTAGTTACTGTTATAGTTTCTGGGCTAGGATGGCCTCCTTGTGGAAAGTCCGATATCCCGTGTGTCTAATCAGTCCTGCCTCAAGCCTTGAATTCAGACCAATGCTTTTTAACCGAAAAACTGAAAGTGACTGCCGTTATTATTTGTCTGGATTATGAATTGCTTTCTTTGATGGTAGTCTAAACGGCATGTAACGCAGTCTGTGGTAGGTCCTTTGAGAAAACCTTGAATCAACTGTTCCAGTGGAACTGGCTGAAGTATATCTTCTAAATATCGTCGAAACATGCACAAAACTGCCCGAATAAAACATTTTCAGACATGTAACCGTTTGTTGCCCTGAATTTGTTCTTGTCTCTTCCTGACAGGACATTGTGGTACTTCACTTTGTAATAGTGGATAGTGAAGGGCTATCATCTATTTGGTTTCGTGAAAAAATGTTCTGTAATTTTTGTACCGAATAAACTGTTTTGAAGTTACGCAAGCGCGAAAAGAAAAACAGCTTTACGAAAACTGCATGAAAAATTTCGTTATTTATTTGCTGACAAATAAACGCAATATACCGTATCACTAAAAATATTCGTAGCTACATTTCCTGCGCATTGTACAAAAAAGTCTTTCTACAAGTTGAAAAGAGCAGAAATTTTTGCCGAAAATAAAGTTAAAGTAGTTACTGGAATAATGCATTGCAATTTTCGTTTCAAAAAATCGATTCCTCGCAACACAGGTTACTACTTTCTTGAAAGTAACTGCTCTGTAATAACTACTGTAGTATGTTGTAAGTGATGACGCGACAAGTCGGATTTTGTACCGCTGTTTTTTCTTTTGCCGAATAAATTGTGAAAATGATTAAACTCTATTCAGAAAAAAAAGAAGGAGAAAAGACGAGGAGCAAAACTTTCTGTACAGTAGCCCATTTTAAAATACAGTACAGTTCAGTAAAATTGAAGCTTTGAAAATTGAGCAAAGAACTAATTTGAATTCTTAAATGTCATCAGAATTCATTTTGAAAATCCAACTCCTACTTTATCCTGCCCATTGCCGAATCTAGCCTGCAAGTGCTCACCGCGTACTTCTCTGTTATCCCCCACAACGTTCCAATTAATTAACCACAACTTGCAATTTCCGTTGTAGTGCCCTACTGTAATTGCTCACTTGTTTGCCTTAAGCTTGGTATACACGTAACGTGTTGCCATCAGTCTTGCACGATCTGCAAAGACTGACACAAATCATGTGGCTACACAGCTCAAACTTTCACGCAAAGGATTGAAAGGATCCAAAGGAGGGCAGCAAGAATTGTACTCCACAGGTTTTCTTTCAGGGAGAGTGTGTCGGTCATGATTAGGGAGTTAGGGTGGGACACACTATGCCAGTGGCGTATATCTCACAGCATTAGTCTTGTTATCAGACTGCTGCTTCTGGGGTGCAATGGACTTCTGGTTGAAAGTGTGTCCCTGGTTGAGTATAATGGAAGAAAGGATCATTCATATAAATTGAAGGAGATTATAGCACAGGCACAATCATACCACTGGTCTTTCTGACCAAGTACCATTCAGCAATGGAATAGCCTTGCAGAGGATAAAGTGGCGAGCTTCCTCAAATCAAAGCCGACAATTGCTAGTATTGTAGGGGGGGGGGGGGGGGCACAAGAATTATAGCTTAGGGCTTTAGGAGTTTTATGGTATCATATGTAGAAATGAGAGTTGGTCTCTCCACTGCCATATTGGCCAAATAAGGCAGCTTGCAGTGTAGTAAATTTGAATTACAATTTAATTAAAAGTTTATCAGTCTCTTTTACCTCCTTCCAAACCATTACCAAGCACCATTGATCTAGTACCTCTCATACTTTGAAGTGCTGAAGGTTTTAGTTTAAAAACATATTTAATGCATCCTTTCCCAACAGCTTTTATTCAAATCTCTTTTTGCATTTTTGTGCAGAAGTGGTGTTTGTGTATGGTCCTTTGAAAGTGATGTTGAAACGGCACGATTAACATTACGGGGTGAATTTTAATAAAACCAGAAACTACAGAGATGGATTCCTGAATGGAAATGGAGGAAAAGAGCTCCTATTAATATGTGTCCAGAAATACATCATTGCCATGGTAGATGGCACTGACCACTTATACAGTAGTGTGTTTCTTGTGTGTTGCAGATTTTGTGATTGATGCAGTGCACTGTAGGAAGCACAATGGTCTGGTATTCAATTCAGGAACAAGCCAAGATAGTGTTTGTGTATGACCAAACTCATGGAAATGGTCAAGAGGCAGCATGGCTACACCAAACATGTACCCTCACAACACCAACCACATCAAACAACTTTTCACACCACTTTTGGGCATTTGTGTGATCATGGGTGCATTCAGGCACATTAACATGCAGGGAGGTGGTGGTCTGTGTGCACACCAGATTTGGAGGAACAAGTTCTGCATGATATTGAGACAAACCCTTGTACAAGCTCCAGGCAAGTGGGCCACCAACATGGTGTAGGGCCTATGTAAAAGTTTGATTTTGTGCATCCTGCATGATAACCACTATTATTCCTATCACCTGCAATGAGTGCAAGGATTATCTCCAGTGGATTTCCCTCTATGGGAAGGATTTTGTTGATGGTTTTTGCACCACCAAATCACAATTATAGGATTTCTATCTTCAGTTATAGGATTTCTATTTACCAGAAATGGCAACATCAATCTGCATAATCATCATCTGTGGGCTACAGAAAATCCTTGGGAAATGGTTGAAACATCTCATCAGCATTGGCTCAGCATTAATGTTCGGGCAGGGATTCTGGGCAATCACATGCTTGGACCAGTTATTCTTCCACAACGCCTCAATGGAGAAATTTACCTGCACTTCCTGCAGAATACTCTGCCTGATTTGTTTGGGAATGTGCCTTTGGCAATAAGACAGGTTATGTGGTTTCTGTATGATGGAGCACCAGCACACTTACACTCTACAGTTCGCCAACACCTCGACAACATCCTCCCCAGACGTTGCATGGCATGCAGAGGCCCTGTTGAATGGCCTGCTAGATCACCAGACTGTAACCCCCTGGAGTTTTACCTCTGGGGGCATCTGAAAAGTGTTGTGTATGCTGAACCAGTTCCTAGTGTGCAGACCCTTCAACAGCATGTTCATGACGCCTGTGACACTATTCAGACAGAGACCAAAATGTGTAAAAGAGTGAGACAATCAATGATACAATGAAGCAATCATGGGATGCGTTCATTGCATCCCATGGAGGCCACTATGAGCATCTGTTGTGATGTGGATGCAATTCAGCTATGTGCTGTGCTTTGAGACGATTTGTTGTCATTGCATACACACCATCCATTTCCAGACACATGCTCATGGGACCATTTTTCCTCCATTTCCAGACACAAGTTCATCGAACCTTTTTCCTCCATTTCCAGTCAGGAATCAGTCCCTGCAGTCTGTCAGTTTCATTAAAATTCACTCTGCATAAACTGCATTTTGTTAACATAACTACATAAGAACAAAACAAGGAGCTGTTGTTCTTCCTGGCAGTGTATACAATATAGGCCTCTCTATGCAGTCTGAAATGAGGGTATGAAGTGGCTATGGCAAGTGTCCAACTTGCACCTCCCTATAACCCAATAATGATGAAAAAGATTAAAAATTGTAATATAAGAAGTTAAATTTTACTGAATGCAATGTGGCAAGTCAGTGTAGATTCATGTAGATTAGTATAGTCAAGTAAAATAAAATCCACTTGCAACTCTCAATCAGGTCAGTATCCTTTGTTTCGTGCCCAATACCCAGTTGTGCCCTTAGCGGGCGCCTTCTTTTCCATGCTCTCGTTAGGACACTGTCTCTACGTGCAGGAAACCAAAACAGACTGATAAAGAGAGAGTCAACAGAAATTGCTCTTGAAGTATTGAATAGACTGTCATATTTTAATCAATAAAATTATCTACTCACCATGTAAATTCATCTCCTTTTCTATTTTTATAACTGAGACTACAAATAAATACAGTAAAACCTCCCAAGTTGACCACCTCCATATGTTGACCACCTCTTTATCTTCACCATGAATCATTGGAACTAAATGCTCCCATAGGCATACCATTGTGGGCACACTCCATAAGTTGACCACTTCTGGATATTGACCACTGACCACATACAGTTGGCACAACAGTCATCATCACCTCTCTATGTTGACCATTTTGGTGCAATCATGCTCCAATCGGCCAGCTGTGTACAAAATTCACTCTACCAGTCGCTCATAGGGGAAAACCCTTTTTATCTACCAGACACTCATAGGGGAAAATCCTTTTCATCTACCAGACACTCATAGGGGAAAACCCTTTTCACTATGCATCTTGTTGTCAAAGTGAACAAGTGTATGTAACATTATGTCAAAGCAAAAAATAGTGGAGCCAACGATAGAAAAGATGGTGGAAGTGCTGGACCAAGTAAAGACAGGGAAATCTCAGCAAAAGATAGCCGAAGATTTTGGGATTTCGAAAACAACAGTGGTGAATATTGTCAAGGCAAGGGACAAAATTTTGAAAGCATTTAATGAAAATTGTTCTAGCAGAAGGAAAAGGATTGTGGCTGATGATTTGGATCAAAAAGTTTTTCAGTTTTTCTCAAGTTGTCGATCCAAGAACATTCCTTTAACTGGGCCACTGCTTCAGGAAAAAGCAAAAGTAGTCGCCCAAGCACTGGGACGTGAAGATTTCACTGCCAGCAATGGTTGGCTGGAAAAGTTCAAACTGTGGCATAACATTCAATGTTGTTCTTTAAGTGGCGAGTCAGCTGATGTGAATCTTGTTGCTGCTGATGACTGGAAATCAAAGCAGCCTACATTGATTGCAGATTACAGTCTGAAAGATATTTTTAATGCCGATGAAACGGCTGTTTTACAGACAGCTTCCAACCCATTCCCTTGTTCAGAAAGGCGATCGGTGCAAGGGTGGCGAACAAGCCAAGGAATGTGTAACTGTCCTTCTCTGCTGTAGTGCCTTGGGTGAAAAACTACAACCTCTAGTCATTGGTCATGCTGAACGTCCTAGAGCATTCAAGCAAAATAACATGAATCCAAAAAATTTTCCACTGCAATACTGTTTCAACAAAAAAGCATGGATGACCAGTTCTGTATTTTTTGGACTGGGTGAAAAGTGTAAACACAGCCATGAAGCACAAACAGCAGAAAATGGTCATTTTGGTAGACAATGCTACTAGTCATGGACCCATTGAGCTCACAAATGTTTGACTGCTGCATCTACCCCCTAACTTAACATCAGAGGTGCAACCTCTTGATCGAGGGATAAATCCAAACAATGAAGCTCCACTACCACCGTCAGTTGCACAACATGTTAATTGCAAATGCTGAAGACTGCCAAAAGGCCGTGGAGTTTAGTAAGTCAATCACTATTCTAGACTGCATTCAGTGGGATGCATCAGCCTGCCAATGCGTTTCCAAAATCACCATTGCCAAATGTTTTCAACAGTGTGGTGTACCAATGGACAACCCCAACGTTGCTGAAGTGGATATTGTTCCCACTGATGAACAACTTTTGAACATGGAGTTGGTCAGTGTTAATGGAAAGATGCAATATGATAGCAGTGTGGAGCTTCATGAGACCATTGGTAGTGATACTGAGAGCATACTGCTTTCTGTAATCAGTTCAAAAGAAACAAATGAAGAGAGTGAGGAATCCGAGGAAGAGCAAGAGAATTTTCAAAATGTCACTGTTCAACAAGCATCACTCTATATTAAAGAAATAGTGTGCTTTGCAGCAGGCACCTCTGGAAGCTTACTAGAAAAGGAATTTGATGTTCAGAAAGAAATCGAGCAAGTGCATGTCGCATCCAAGTCCTCAAAACAAAGTGCAATAACAGATTTCTTTAAATCCACATAATATACTGTACATCCATGTTAATGCTCACAATATTTTTACATACATACTGTACATAAATGTATGTTATTTATACTGTATGCTCATGAAACCTACATGATTTCTTCTGATCTGTTCTTTTATTAAATATGTACAAATGTACATTTATAATTTTATGTGACCTCCAGATGTTGACCACCTCCATATGTTGACCGGTTTTGCTTGGAACAGTGACTGGTCAGGTTAGGGAGGTTATACTGTAGTTTTGTAATTCATATACTTGTGTCTTAGAGGCAAGGGGGATGGCATACATACTCAATCAATTTTTCATCCATTTTTAACAGTGGAAATGTATGACATGCTCTAATGCTGTATTTCTGTACTGAATTTCACCATTCAAGGTACTCTGTGTGGATATGATTTACTAATCCTGAACAGTACACTGTAGTTATCGTGCATGCTACCATAACGCCATCTTGAATGCCAGGACCAGCAATCCGAACGACATTCTGTCGAGAAATGATGAGGAGGTTTACTCATTCATTATATTTTTTGGGTATTTCTTGCTCACACATACCTAACTACTTTACTCATGTTGAGTTCATTTCCATGAGCTGAATGTTCCTGGAAGTTTGAAGGTGAGGCAAGTTGGTCTTCCTCTCCAGGAATGGTTTTACATTTAATTGGGTCAAGCTAAGGTTTATAGGGACAAGATCCCTGACCCACTCCTGTCAAAAATCATTTGGATAGTCTGGATGGCCCAAAATACACATGCATTTCTTTGCTATCATCATCATACCCTTATCCCGCCTGTGGCAGGGTCGGGGCTGCAGCTCTACTGAACATGCTCTGACTGGGGGCACCCCAGCTGGGTGTCTGGAGCCCACAGGAAATATTGGCTGAGTTGTATGTGGTGGGATGCCAGCCTACCCTACTGTTCCAACACCACATTACACAACCAAAATAGAAATTTTTGGCAGGTAAATTAATGCTTTGTTGCATGGTGCCAGACCTTTTGCACAACAACTACAATGCAACAGGAGTCAGGCTCATGCCATTTCTTTGCTATAACTACACGTATTATCTTTCTTATCTGTCCTCTGTTGTCATGATATCCTGTGCATGAGAATGGATCCTTGAAATAGTGCAATGTTCAAACCTTTTCTACGGATATCCTGTATGGTCCGTTGGCGGTGAGTTACGGATACCCTTTCATCACAGGGGCCGAGCCACAGTCAAGGACATCAGGATTGGCCAGTGTAGAAGTACAAAAGAGCATGTTTTGGGAGTGTCAAACCAAGACCTCCTAAACAGAAGGTCTTCTCACTGATCCGTGACGTCATCCTAAGTAGTGCTAAGACCTACTGAAAATAATGATGAATGCTGACGCTTCCCCTTACAAAGCAATGAGATATTTATTAATAAAATAGATTTTAAATGCATGTGTAAATATTGGTTTAACTGAATAGACAGCATGAAAATATCTAATTTAATTTTAAATTTTTGTAAGGAACACATGCATTTAAAACACATATTTTAATGCTTAATTTTCAATTTTAACCTCTTGTAGACTTCTTCCTCTCAATATTATTATTTTGATTTTTTCAATAGCTGTGCAAGTGTCTAAACCATAGGGAAGATTTGCTTATGTGTGGATTGTAGTGCTTCAATAGCATACTTATTAGAAAATTTTTAAAAGTAATTTCACATGGTAAGTCATAAAAGGAGGTTGTTGTTGTTATTGCTTGTTAGGGTTTTAGGGCCCTTTGACATCAATGGTTATAAGGGCCCAGCAGGGGTGGATCCATAAGGGGAGCAATGCAGTGATTGTTCCCCCTCAGTGCCTCAATGGGGTGCATATTTCAATTGATGCATGATTCAACTTTGCAACTGATGAGACATTTTTGAATTTCCTATTCCCATTTCTACACTGCCAGTCCAATCTACAGTTGGCTAACCCACTGAAGATAGGACACTGTCTAAAGGGCAGTAGAGGACCTATATAATATATGGTATGTATTCTAAGGGATTCTGAATATTTAAAAGTATTTGGGGCACCCAATTTTTGAAGTGCTACCTCCTTTATCAGCCCCTGGATCCACCCCTGGGTGCTCAGAAAGACATTCACCATGAAGGGAGAATATTTAGAGGGACAAGATGGGTACCCAACTCTACCATAGGCAGGAAAAGGGTTATGAGCTTATATATAAATGTTAGGCATACAAGTTTACAGAACATACCTAACCTAACATGTATACCTAACATAACTAACCTAATCTAACATATCTAACCCTACATACCTAACATAACATGTATACCTAACTTTTCTACTCCCTGCGATTATTCTTTTCTTAAAATATATATGCAACATCTTGGCTGCCATATTCTTAGTTTGAATGATATGCACAACACTTTGTGTAACACATTAGTAAAAACATAGTGTATCTAATTTATATAAGCCCATGGGTTGAATATTAAATCTGCTTACCATTCAATGCTTGGTCAGTTTGGAAACCTTTCTATTACTAGCTATAATCCATTTTGTCACTATTTTGGGGTTTTGAAGAACTGAAGACATTAACTTTAGGTCCACTTCTGTAGTTTCCCTGGCATCCAGGCAAAACACAATTACATGGCACAATCCAAATATTATATGAATTACATTTGAAAATTATTTGAGTTAAAAATTCAACTCAAATATCAATTTAAAAAAGACGCTTGAAATGCATACAATATGGTCGTTCACATGGTGTGCTAGCACTACTTTGTGTGACGTCACTAGCCAGTGACGTCACACTGCAAAGGCCTTGTTATCTAGGAGGCTTTGGTCAAACAGTCAAGTTTTTTTGTTACAATTTGTGACGGTCTCAGATCCATCTTTTTCACCCATTGATGTCTGTAGTACGATTGGTTTAACTGGTAGAAGCTTAGATCCTGAAAATCTAAACTCCATAACTGGTCTACTTCTGTTAAGTAACAATACAAATTTAATTTCAAGACTTCTGGTGAGAAAGGCATGACCCACAATGGAAAGCCAGGATACTTCATGATTTCAGATACAGTCCATAGAACTTTGTGAAACTTTTCTGTGCATTCCCTGTTGTCCATTAGACTTTTAAATGAAGTACTGCCAGTTGATGATCGTTGACATTTCATGTGACATTCGTACCATTATATATGGGATCGATGAAATATTCATTGACGTATTTTAGGAGTCTCCACTCCATAGTACAATTTGTCTTATTCCACGCTATAAAAAAGAAGAATAGATCATTTAACGCATTTATGTCCTAAAATACAATGCCTTTCTGAATTGACTTTTTCAATTAGTTGCTATTATGACCTTCTTCCAGTGATTCCTTCACACTCCATTAAGCTAACTCTCACAATATCATTAGAGAGCAGTTACATTTGATAAGTTACCAATCTGTGTGTCTATGTTTGACGAAACTAGACTGTTGTCAGGTTATATTCTCTTTCGGCATGTTTTTCTAACACCAACAGTAATTGTAGACCTCACAAACAATTTGGTAACCAAATTTCTTAAGATATAACTGATTCCCTTCAGTTCGATCTTACTTAATAGAAGCAGCACAGTTGCTACTTTACATTGCCTCTAGCAGTGATGACGAACCTTTTAAAGTCCTTAAACTGCAACTCAGAGCCCACTCATATGGAAAGTGGCATCATGGCAATTTAACCGGTAACCTTAATCCTGGTGTTTTAATTCAGAAAATACTTGCAATTGTGGCCTCTACAATACTTGCAATGGTGGCCTCTACAATACTTGCAGTGGTGGCCTTTCCTTTAAGGAATCCTTCCACCTTATCCTCTCCAAGTGTAATCCATTGCTGAATGGTCTTTGGTAAAAAAAAATCGACTGGTAATATGAGTCTGTCTATGCCCCTTGTACTCAGCCAGGGATATACTTCCAACCAGGGGTCCATATCACCCCATCAGTGGCAGTCTGATAATATGTGAAATACGTCCCTTGCTTAGTATGCCCCACCCTAATTCCTTAATCTGGTAAGACACACTGTTCCTGTGAGAAAGCCTGTGGAGTACAATTCTTGCTGCCCTCCTTTAGATCCTTTCAATTTGTCAATAAGTCCTACTGCCTAAAGGGAAACCAAATTGGATTACAGTTCTCCAGAACTGGTCCAAGTTGACATTTTTCTTTTTATAAATTTAAAACAGGGCTTTCAATGATAGAAGCAAATTCTTGTTGAAAGGCAAAGTCTGCACTTGGCATACCTTTGAACAGTTAATGTGAATTTTGGTGCCATATTCTTAATGATAACACTGCACAGCATCCAATTTGATGTCATTATGAAATTATGTGTTTTATACCAGTGTTTTATGCTAATTTCAAATATGGAATTAGTTTTTTCCACCACGTATAGTTTTTCAACAAATTTGCTTTTATGATGTGCTGAGATATGATATATTTCAATATTATTGTTTGGCGTCTGAGTTTACAGCAGGTAGAAGGCCACATTTCTGGGTTGAATTTAAAGAATAAAAGGCTGAGAAATAAACACCAGCAGGCTGTATAAATATACTCCATTACTTGCATGAAGTTGGGAGATGTCATGGCATTTGGCAACAGGGTCAAGCCCAAATAACATCTATTCGTACTTAATGATTTGGTGAGAGATTTGAACTTCTCTAAAGGGCATCTGGGATGGAGGGGGACCTAGTGGGGCATAGGCAGGAGTGGAGGATTAGCACCCACAGACGACCCTGCCTCAGGCAGGAGAAGGGTGAGATGATGATGAAGATTTGAACTTATCTGAAAGTTCAGCAGAAAATCTTGGTTCTATGTGAAAATCAAAAAATCCTTGTCACCAGGGACATTCTTCTTATGGTATCACCATAGAGAAGAAGAGCTACTGCCATTCTTTGCAGATGAAAAATCAATAGTGCTTTGCTGTGGCACTCCTGACCACATGGAATATTTCGGAATCCAATATGCTGCTTCTGAATGGAGGCTCTGAAGTCGAAGCGACTGGTTTTTTTTTTTCTGGAGATGTCAGATCATCGGAAGGAGATTTTATTATTGACATCTTAAATTTAAGGAAGCCAGCATTCTCCGTCAAATTTCTGTTGCTGTGGAACTTGCTTCTTTTGTCCCATATATGGTAAAATGAACAAAAAAAAGTTCAATTTATTATGTACATAAAAATAAACATTAAACTTTAGTAACAATATAAAAAAACAATTCATATTATCAAAATGTTGATATTCATCATCATCATACCGTTTTCCAGCCAGTGACAGGGTCGGGTCTGTGGGTTATAGCCATCCTCTCCCGTTTATATCCCACCAGGTACCTGGCGGTGGTGGACATCACAGTAAAAAGGGGACACAGTGAGAAGAGAGGAGGAGGAGCTCGTCGGGTCAATTTTAGGTGGTCGGAAGCACCCAGAGCAGGGATAGACTGAAACAGACGTGGGGGCAGGTCAGGGTATGCCAGTGTGTGGGGTGGATGGGGACCTGGTGGGAGATAGATGGGAGAAGAGAGCTAGAACCCACAGACCCGACCCTGTCACAGGCGGGATAAGGGTATGATGATGATGAATATCAACATTTTATAATATGAATTGCTTTTTACATTGTTACTAAAATTTAGTGTTTATTTTCATGTACATAATAAAAGCATTTCTGGAAATATCAAAAATATTATGGTAGTTTGAACTTCTTTTGTTCACTGTAGGCGTTTTATTAAAAACGCCTACAGTGCTCTGACAAGTATGAACCTGCTTTATCCATGTGCGGGTCTCATCCGCCATCATTCAAACATTTTTGGCGCTGGTCGGCACTGGTCAGCGCCGGGTATCTAAAAGCAGGAAACCTGCTTTATGTTTTTACCCTTACATATTAAACTGATGAAACTGTTTGTCAAATCATTACCTACAGATGGAACCTGCTTTCAGTATCTTGCAAAGCAGTTTCCAAACATTACAACAGAACAAAATTAAAGCAGGAATTTTTTTGAGTCCTCAAATTCACAAACCCACAATTTCAGGATTCTGTGAATAAAACTGAAAAACAGGCATGGGTCTTTTGCTTCTGCCCAGTCTTTATGCGTTTGCCTTTTATCTTTGAATCAGTTTTGGCAGTTGCCTTTTGTCTTTGTGACTTATGCCATTTGGTTTTTAAAATTTCAGTAGAAACACTATATAAGAGTTTAATCCATTGCACAACTGAGCTCACATATTGAAAAACTTGTATGTCAAAACCATTTTTCTCATATAAAGTAAAGGAAATAGTTCCAGGAATTCGTTCCAGCCCTGCCATGGTATTATATAGCATACATGTACTGTATAATAAACATTATCATCATCAAACCCTTATCCCGCCTATGGCAGGTTCTAATCCTCCATTGCCGTCTATCCCCAACCAGGCTTTCATCAACCCCACACGTAATCATGTCCCTCTGTACAACCTGCCTCCACGTCCTCTTTGGTCTCCCCTACTCCTGGTGCCAGCAACCACCTGCTGTCCCATAATATACCGCATAAGGTCCTCCTACCCCCTTAACCTCAGGTTCTCCTCCCCCTTAACCTAAGGTCCTCCTCCCCCACCACCTCAACCTACTTTGTCTCTCTACGTGATGTCACCCACCCCAAGCTGCATCTAACATACTCATTGCAGCCTCTGTCAGCACGCGATACCCCAGTCATGTAATGCAGCATTTGCATCTTGGCCACTTGCATTCTCCTCTCGTGGTTTTTCCTCACTGCCCAACACTCAGATCCATACAGCATGGCGAGCCTACCTACAGTTTTGTAAACTTTACCCTTCAGCTTAATTGGGGCTCTGCAGTCACACAGTGCACCGCTTGCCTGTCTCCACTTCAGCCATCCTGCATTGATTCTATGGGTAACGTCGGAGTCGATTTCCCCATTTCTTTGAAACACTGATCCTAGATACCTAAACTCTTGCACTGCTGGTATCACCTCATTCCCACAACGAACAGCACCCCCTTGGTTCTGGCCACTCCAACTGAAAGCTAAGTATTCTGTTTTCTTCATGTTCACCTTCAGGCCCCCCTTTGCCATTGCTGTTGTAATGTCCTGTAAGCCCTGTTGAACATCCTCTTGGGACTCCTCTAACCTTCCTACATCGTCAGCAAATACCAAACACTGGGGGCCCATTAACCTACACCTGTCAGGAGGTCATCCATTGCCAACGTAAATAGATATGGGCTGAGAGCTGATCCTTGATGAATCCCTATGTTGACATTGAAGCCACCAGTATTCCCACATGCCGCCCGCACCCTAGTGGTGGAACCATCATACATATCCTGTATTATTCTGATATGCCCTTCATCTACCCCCTTCTTTCTTAGACTATCCCATACTACCTGTCTTGGGACACTATCATAGGCCTTCTGTTGGTCTACAAAAATTGCATGAAGGTCTTTGTTTACTGCTCTATACTTCTCAACCATCTGTCATAGAATAAAGATGGGTTCCATTGTAGACCTACCGAGCATAAACCCAAACTGATTTCCTCCAACACTAGTTCTACTTCTGAGGCGACATTCTATGACCCTCTCCCACAGCTTCATAGAATGGCTCATTAGCTTAATACCTCTTTAGTTCCCACAGTCCTGGGCCTCACCTTTGCCCTTGAACAGTGGAGCAATCCACCTCTCCCACCATGCAGATGGCATTCGGTCACCACTGGCTATTTTATTGAAAAACTTCCCCAGCCATGTAATTCCTGTGGCACCCAAGCTATGCCAAACATCAGTGGGAATCTTCTCTGGGAATCTTCTGTGACCTTTCATCTTTTGGTGTGCCCTGACTATTTCTGCCACACTCACCCTGTCTACAGCTACTGAAATGGTAGGGGTGTTGTTCATGACACTTTCACTGATATCTGCATTTAAGAGATTGTCATAATATTCCTCCCATCTCTTCATTACCTCTGCTTGTTGGAACAGGACCCCACCATTGCTATCCTTGATCATTATGGCCCTCTCACCTTCCTTAGTCCTTATGTGCTCATATAAAGCCTCATGCTTTTGGTGTTTGGCCTGGGCAACGGTCCTCCTAGCATGTTTTTACCCTGTATATACTCTGTCTTTGAACCCTGGTCCCCCATCTCCTGCCACCTATGAAATGCTGCCGTTTTGTGATGAATGGCAGCTTCCACTTCCTCATTCCACCATAAAGTCTGTCTACCCTGGTATGAGCCTCATGCTTTTCCACATTGTGTAATCTTCCTGGCCACCCTGTCCCACATGGCATCAGCTGACCCTTCCCAATCCCAGTCGACCTGGCTAAGAATCTCCTGCCTGAATTCATGTGTTTGGTGGTTTGGCGTCTAAGTTTCTAGTAAGGAAGTCTGTGCTCAGGCGATGGCGAACGTGCCTAAAGAGAAAGCTCTGAGTGCTGCTTGTGGCCTATAGCAACGAATAGCAACTTACTAATGGCAGGGTTAAAAGACCCTGTGCCTGGTTGTTGGCACGGCCTTTTAAACTGTTGATGGTGTGATGAAGTTTTTTTATGCAGTTGCCTGCGGTCTAAGTGGCAACCGCTATTCTTATTTATCGTCTGCCTGCTATTCGTTGGAACACTACCGACGCCAGGTGGAGACCTCTTACACCTGGAAATTTTTGCTTGACCTACTCGTTTCATAATCGGGAGGATTCTTTTACATGCAGATGACATCGTTCACAAAGAGCCTCGGCTTTTACTTCCCATCTGGCAGAAGGCGTACTCAGGGCTTCTTTCTCTCCTGAAAGAAGCCAACCCACTTCGATCCCGTATCGAACCTAGAACCACTAACTCGACCCCCGACTGGCTTCTTTAGGGCTAGATGATGCAAACGGGTAGATGAGGCAAAATTCCCAGATCTAGGTGTTCGGCCCTTAGTGTCCATGGAGTACTAAAACGAACTATAAGCCGAGGACAAATAAACATAGAGATTTTACCTTAGGTCGGCAGCAGGCTGCGTAAAAATACCTTACAATTCATCCAGAGGGACGAAAATGGGTACCTGACCCTGCCATAGGCTGGAAGAGGGTTAGTAGCTAGTATCTTGTTTGCATGGCTTCTGTGACTTTAGTGAGTCAATGTCCGCAACCAACGTAAAACCATCACTGCTGAGCACAATTAAAGCATTGCCTCATTTTCACCTGCAAATTGAATCCGTCGAGTCGTCATCATTACAAATCGCTTTTCCCCCTATGGCAGGCTTAGCTATTCATTTACCCTACTGAAACCCGGAACATGCTTGCGAAGTTTTGAGCGGTATTTCTATGCAGGCGGCCCAGTGTTTTCTTCAAGGCACTTTTTCTCCGCCGACGCAAAGAAGCAACATTATCATGCACTTATTCCGCTAGAGGCCGAGTCGAATCTGCGGGATCTAGCCCTCCACTATCGCAAATCTCCGACTAGGTCTCAATATGTTTTCATTTCTCTTCGTACAACCTGCTCCCACTACTGTTTTGGTCTTCCTCTTCCTAAGGTGCTTCTAATGTCATGCATACTACACTTGAAAATTTTACCGACCTACACATTTAGAAACCTACACTTCTTTTAGAAAAGGTTCTTTAACATGGGGCCTACCAATGGTATCGCCTACTCCACATAGGATAGCTTTACTCAAGGTTACTAGGTTACAAAGTTGCTACAGATGCCGGCCTACCCCACTGTTCCAACACTGCATTACACAACTACAATAGAAATTTTTGGCAGGTAAATTGATGCTTTGTTGGTTATAATATTGCATGGGCATGAGACTGACTCCTGTTGCATTGTAGTTAGTTATTGTGCAAAAGGTCAGACACCATGCAATATTATATATGCTTGGATTACTTTTAAAGGGTTAGGGAAATCCAGGCAGCCATAACAGGACGAACCCTTAGGAGGCTGCCCGCGGGAGATGAGGAGGTAGGTGTAAGGACGAAGGAGAGGGGTAATTTGCAGCGTCCAACATTCTTGACCAACCACCCATGTTGGTATTGACGTGGGCTTGCGCTTCTTAACTTCAGTGATCTCACAGGAACTGGTGTGTCCAACGCAACTTGGCTACACAACAAAGCCAACAAAGCATTAATTTACCTGCCAAAAATTTCTATTTTGGTTGTGTAATGCGGTGTTGGAACAGTGGGGTTGGCTGGCATCCCCCCCACAGACAATTCAGCCAATATTTCCTGCGGGCTCCAGACGCCCAGCGGGGTGCCCCCAGTCAGAGCATGTTAATTGGACCCGCAGATCCGACCCTGCCACAGGCGAGATAAGGGAATGATAATGATGATGATGATGGTGGTTATAATATTGCATGGTGTCTGACACAGTGAAGGACGGAGTAAAAGGCAAGGTCCCTACAGTTCGAGCAGGGAAAAGTGGGGACCTGAACCTGCCATAATCGGGAAATTGGTTGGGGATGAATAACTGTGATAGTGTGATAGTTATTAGCATAGCTTGCACAAATCAGCACTTAATCTCAGCACTTATTTCGAATTAGGGTAGTGAGACGTCCCTGAAGATCGTCTTGGAAACTTGATTATGCCACACATTTGAAACTACGGGCGGTAAGATGTACGATAACGTCAAAATTATATGTTGTAATTTGCATTAGGAACTTAATTTCATATAAAAATTCATTCCTTAATGGCGTTATAAAAATTAAAAGGTGAAATCAAGTACTGCTAACATACTTTTCTGCATGGTATCGCGTTCAGAGCCATAAATATTCATTTGGAAAGAAGAAAAGAAAAACATAATATTAAGCGAAAAGACGATTGCTGAATCAAAAAAAAGTAGTCACGTTCACGTCTTAGAAATTCATTTCTTAATTATGACATTATGTACCACATTTTTCTAATGATTTCTAATCTAAACAGATTTTCGCGTTGTGCAGTTGAAAAGAAATTATAAATAAAGCGAAGTTAGTTTAATAATATAAGGTAATAAAAACGTCAGCAAAGTAAGATTATTTTCTTAATGAATGGTCTTCGTAGATTTTCATTCTGTAGCCCAAACAAGTAGATGCGCCAATATCAAAAGCAAATCTGACGAAAACCTTTTATTACATGGTGAAACTACATAAAACTGTGGTGAAAATTTCAAGATGTCCGTTCAGAACGTCAACTTAGGATTCAAGACGTCCGTTGCATTAATCTCACATGCTTAAGGTTATTTCGGGATGGGTCGGGGGAGAAGCATATGTAAATTAGCAGAAAATCAGTTTACCTCAGTAATTACAATGGAATTTGAAAGACATCTTAGGATTAAAGTCCTCTCAGCAGGAAAATACTGACTGCGGAGGAGAAGAGGGGCCCGCACGACACCTGGCAGGGCACCTAGGAGAGGGAGTACAGAGGGAGATGGGCTGCAAGGTTCATCTTGGACGTGGCGCCATCAATCGGAAGGATACCCAGGAATTTTTGTTTCGTTGGTGTTTTAGGGCCCTTCAACTACAAGGCCATTAAAGTACCGTCCACTGCATAGTTCTAGTGCAGAGACTGCACAGACACTACACTAATGCGACGATTATTGGGTATTAGCAGTGACCAGTTTTCCCAAGCGGCCACCCATGTTACTACTAGCTGGCGTTCCATTTCTGAACTTCAGAGATCAGACGAGAACTTATGTCCAACGCAGTAAGCCGGTTCAAACACACAGGGAGTTTTGGTACTATGTCGCCCAGTTGTTGAGTGTGCGTGGGTACTTTCTGGCCTTCTTGCATAAGATGTGATGGGAGTGACTGTCGTGTTAAGCTATTCAACCCAGCTAGTCCTAGAATGGGTGACTGCAGTCATCATAACAGCATATTGTCCATGCAGACTCTGCATTAGAGCTATGCAGTGGACTGGGCTCTAATGATCGTTGTTGTTGAAGGCCTCTAAAACACTTACGAAACACAAGATGTGAAGGCGAATTCCGTGGAAGCTGGAACAACGCTGGAGGCTGAGCTGCGTCATAAGCTCCCTAAAGGAACCATGGAAGGGACGCCTGGGAAATGGTCTCCCAATATATAAATGATGTACTAAATGAAATCAGTTGTGAAATTTACTGATAAGGTGTTCAGGCTAATAATGAGTGAAGCCCCTAGACAGGGGTGGCGAACCTATGGCACGTTTGCCAGGGATGGCACGCAGAACAATTTTATTGGCACGTGGCATGTACATATACAGGGTAATCTACAGTATACTATATATAGCCAACCCAATCTGCAACTACTAAACCTTTTCCCACCCGGGCACGCTCTAAAGGGGGGGGGGCAACCGGGGCATTTGTCCAGGGCGCCATTTTGCCTGTAAGTGTAAGAACAGAGCACGCGAACAGAGAGCTGCTTCAAGGGGCGGCAATTTGTCCTTTTGTCCGGGGCGGTATAAGTGCTAGAGCAGGCGCTGTTCCCACCTACGACAGGGTCGGGTACCCATGTTGTCCCTCTGAATGGACACAAGGGCGATATATTGAACTGCCGGTTGCCGACCAAAGTTGCAAACCCCACGTTTATTTATAATCGTTCTGCTGTTCGTTGGGGCATTCCACCGACGCCAGTGGGCGACCTCCCGCACCTGGAAATTTAGCCTTGCCTACCCGTTGCTTAGAAGAGAGGGCTCTTTGACGTGCAGATGCCATTGCACACCACACGGGACCTTGGTTCTATTTCTCATCTAAAAGGAAGCGCACTTGGGACATCTGCCCGCTCCCCAAGAAGAAGAAGTCAGCCCACCTTGGTCCAGTATGGAACCAGGCAATTGGTGAAATTTTCATTTCCTGTAACAAACCGAAAGTAAGGGTACCCTATTATCTGGCACGTTAGTACATCAAGAAATATAACTTTTTCAATTGTTGGCACGCCTGCTGAAATAGGTTCGCCACCCTTGCCCTTAGGCACAAGAATATGCCTAACCTGAAGTTCCCCCTAACTGAAACTTTAGGTGAAAGTCAAGCTATGGAAGGTGCAAGCACATCTGTTACACGAAATCTTCAAATTTGTTTCTTCTGTCCTTCAAAGATGAAACGGATGGCACAATATTTATGCCACTGGTGCTCCAGAACACTCTGTGGTGATCACCATTGACAAATTTGTATTGAAGGTGAAAATTTAAAACAAATTTTGTATTGTGCATTGACACATATTTATTATTAAATATGCAATGGAGTTTTAAAGTTATAGCACTGTATTTCAATGAAACATTGGAATTATCTAATATCCTGGAGCCTTTGTGCGTTGCAAACATTGCACAGTTGTGGTTTTAATAGTCTGGGTGGGATAGGAAGTGAGTATTTAATCTACTCCGGCCTATCTGGCTTTTTTGTTATTCGGCCTGCCCTTCCGCCTCATTGGGCCAAATTATCGAGAGTCTGCTTTACTCACCTTAGCAAGGCTCCGTCTACAGCTAGTGACTCACGAAGTACATCAACTACAGAACCACTGACTTGCCTTCCATTCTCCTTGGATTCTAGGTACGATCATGATAAATTCTGATAAATTGAATCAATATATTGCAATTAAATTAGTATTTCGTTGAATTAATTAATTTTCATATCGGAATTATTCTGACTTTGTAAAAGGTCTATAGTCGCATCATTGATCAACAGAAAGCGGTTGACATTTAAGTGCACACTTGGGACGCAAGTAAAGCTAGGAAATAGATGACTGTTTTCTTTTTTTCCTTAATTTTTGTGAAACGCTAATTGCAAGTTTGCATATTACTTTAAATAAAAAAAAAAGTTTATAAGAAAAAATTGATTTTTGAATAGACTTCGGGGAGTGATTACTTTTATTAAGAGAAACGCGCACTAAGATGCTGTCTTTAAAATTCCTACATAGAGGGGGTTACCAGCACGTCGACGCCTCTTAGAAGGAATCAGATCCCTAGAGGTGTACTTCTTTACAAATTTTCATGTTAATCATTTCAACTTACTTTTATAAATACCCTTTTACGTAAGAGAAAAGCAGTAGCAAATCATCAAAAAGGTGCAACAAGCAGGCTTGACAAAGTTGGAGCTTTAAATCTATTATTACAGAAATCTAATAGTAGAGATATATTTTAAGGTAATAGGGAGCTTGAGTTACACGTAAAAATCACTTACAGAATCAAATAAGTACACCACGTGACCAACCTATAGCAGTCTATGAAAAGGTTGTGGAAATCATATTTAGGGATCTTGCATTTAGAAGGGACGAACGTAACAAAAGACGAATTTCAGGTCTCAATTCGTCCTCTTATGTTTTGTCATGGCTTGCGTTTGGCAACATTGCAGTTATCCGTTTCTGATAATTGTGTGCCATCTAGTGACTGCCAGACAAAACATATTTTTGCTATATGGTAGAAGTGTTAAGTAAGATGGATCAAAATCTCATTAAAATTATGTTCTATATAATTATTGCATTGTATAAAACACTGAATATAACATACTGTATATCTGCATTAACACGTGTTGGGGATCATCACTTTCATTTTCCATTTCTTGGTATTTTTATCTCTGTGTTGCTTCGTTTAAAAAAAATGAATGTCAGATCACTTGCTTAAGAGTGATTTGTGCATGCACAAGCATTTAACCGATAGCAGGCAAGCCAACTCGTTGCGAGGAACAAGGACGTTTATTTCAGTTTTTTACCGTCCATTTAGTGCAGCAGACAACGTGGATGGACGAGAAGGTTGCTCACTTCTAGTCTTTCATCTTGGAAACGCCCACGTCACGTTTAACTGCAAGATCCCTTTTGAGTTATAGGTTTTATCTACGAAGTTGCTACATACACACTCGCCCCCTGGCATTGATGGAGGGCCCCAACAAAGTGTATACCGACGATAAATAAATAGGTCTTTGATCAGAAACTGGCTACAGAAAAACACTGTCCTATATATCACCCATGTGTCCATTCAGGGAGACAAGGTGGATGCCTGATCCTGCCATAGACAGTAAAATAGTTATGAATTGCATTGTTTATTTGCTACATATACAATCATGTGCATGGAATGTTTGCTATCATGCTACACGTTGTACTTACACACCTCATGTAAGGAAGGCTAGACCTATGTAGATTTGTATATATTTGACATGTTACATGTAGAGACACACATGTGCAGATGTGATTTTGTCTGCAACTCATGCCCTATGTAGCTTGGATTCATGTAACTCAAGCTCCTTAATAGATAGGTTGGGAAAATGATGTAAACCTTAATGTAAAACTTACAACATAAAATATTTGACATAAGATTTCAGGTTTACATTTTATGTAATGTTAGTTTGGGCCAGTCTCCCTTTTAGCCCGCATTTAGAACAACTTTCAATAAAATGATAACTTACATTACAGCTGCTATCTATGACTTTTCCTGTTTATTTTTGAAAAATATGCTTGTAATCCATTAAAAAATTTAGTTTTGATCAATTGACTCCACTTGATTATCACAATTCGGGACTGTTTTATAATAATGGGAGTCTTTCATGGATTTCTTCATTTGCACTTTTCTGATGTCCTCACAAGACCTCCCTATTGAAAGTTCTAATGTGAAAGTTGGCTAACTGTAGGCCTACTGTACTTCCATTTCCTGTAGGCCTACTGCACTTCCATTTTCCCATCTGAAATCACCATAAACTGAGACAGATTCCAGTTATGAAGAACAAATGAATACCTCATCCTGTAAGCATTGAGGAAAAGGGCTTGTTTGCAGCATGGTCACTGTTTATCAGTTCTAACAGCATTTGAGGTTCTTCTATTGTGGCTTGAATGTCACGGTTGTCTTTTGGGAATATATTTTTTATTTCAGTGAACGTTAGAATCATGTGTAGTGTATTGTTAAATGATTAGGAGGTGTTCCTTTCATCAGTAGTTCTACCTTGGTGGCACAGTGGGTAGCACGCTCGGTAGCTGTGTCAGGAGTTCTAGGTTTGATACTGGATCAAGGTGGGTTGGCTTCTTTTGGGCAGGTGAAAGAGAGGCCCCGAATGTGTTTACTTTTGGTTGAGAAGTTAAACCTGGTCCCTTGTGGTGTATGATGGCAATTCAACCTAAAGGAACCATCTCTACTTTTCAATAAGTAGATGAGGCAAAATTTCCATTACAGGAGCTAACCCCCTGACGTCGCATGGTGGTTCCAAATCCCAAGAAGCTGGCCAAAATATCTCCCCCCCTCAAAACTTCTAAACCATTGCAGAAACCATTGCAATTATTATGAAAGGTGAAAGAGAGGAATGCATGGTTATTTTGCAGATTGGGTCTAATGATATAACTCTCAATAAACCTGCAGCAGCAGTTCTGGAAAGAATTCTGGAAATTGCCAAGGAAGTCAGAAGAATCAGACCAAAGGCAAAAGTAATGCTCTGCCCAATCATTGAAAGAAAGGACAGAGGTGGAGTAGCCACAGCTAAGGCCAATCGGTAAATGACAGGATGTTTCATGAAGGACAATTGATTGGAGTGAAGCTCCTTCAATATAGGGCATGTCTCAGAGATCTTCACAACAGGTTTGCAAGGGATAGATTGCATTTCAATAAGAGGGTTGCTACTAGGGTTGGGAGAAAAATTAAGGAGTTTATAGTTGATTTTTATGGGAAGAGAGAGGGTCATGGTGCTCCAGGTTAAGTCACAACATACATATCAAGGGACTACTAGACAGCAATAATGCAGTGATGGGCAGGAGATTAGCAGTAACTGATCAATTGACTTTGCTTGTTATCAGTTGTAGAAGCATAGTCAATAAAGTGGCAGAGTTTAATGCCCTTGCCCTTGCCTTATTGTTATTGGCACTGAATTGTGGTTAAAGGAAGATATACAATCAACTGAGACTTTTCCTGATAGGTATGTAGTGTGTAGAAGAGACAGGGAAGCAGGTAGAGAGGGTGGGGTACTAGGGAAGCAGGGTTTCAGGGGGAATGTGAGATGCTGTGATGTAGTGTTTCTGGGTCAGCAGGGGGGACTTATGTCATTGCCTTCTATTGTCCACCAGGAACTCATCCAAATCCATTTTTCAGATTGATACAATCTTTGGAGATCCTCAATCATAGGAGGATGGTCCCAACATTTATTCTATGTGGGGACTTCAATCTTCCAAGGTTGAAGTGGGAAAGCATGCAATCAGTTGGAAATTCTGCTCTTTCAGGGGCACTTAATTCCTTCTTAGAGCAGCTGTGTTGTACTGGGTTAGAGCAGGTTGTGACCATGCCAACTCATGAGAGGGGAGGGATTTTAGACCTAGTTTTTACTAATGTGCCTAGCTCCATCAAGGATGTGAGGCGCATTAAGGGAATTAGTGATCATGCTGCAGTTAGAGTTGAGATAGTGAGAATGCCACTAAGGTATTGCACAGTAAGTAGGGTGACTTTTCAATTTCACATGCTGATTGGGAGTTGTTTAGGTCTTATTTAGAATCCCAGTTGAATGATTTTCAGGTCACTGCAAATGCTTCCAGTGTTGAAGAGTCTTGGCAAAGATTCTTAGGACTTCTAGATGAAGGTACAAGACAGGCTGTCCCTATTAAGAAGAAGATGGACAGTGGTTTTCCAGAATGGTATACCCAGGAAGTGAAGGCAGCTTTGCATAGGCAGAGAAGCTTCAGAAATATATTTAGAAGGGAGCAAGGTTCAGATAGTGAGGTCGCCCATAAGGAAGCAGGAGAAGGGCAAAAGCTCTTATTAAAAAGCCTTACAAGAAATTCCATAGGGATGTTTTGTGGGAAAGGCTCAAGAACAATCCAAAAGCTTTCTGGGGGTACCTCAAAAAGTGTAGAAAGGGGAGTTATAAGGTTCCAGCTATTAAGGACCAGTCAGGAAACCTAGTTAGTGATAGCCTTATAGCTGCAAATATTTTTAATGATTCATTTTCAAAAACATTTGCAAATAGTGGAGATGATTATTCACCAGTGTCAGGAAATGACTATCAAGGGCAAATGGAGGAGGTTGCTATTACAAGATAGGGGATTGAGAAACTTTTGAGTAAATTAGTGGTCCATAAGGCAGGAGGCCCTGATAACATTTCTCCATTTATTCTACAAAGACTTTCAGGGATTGTAAGATACAATTTGGTGGAAATTTTTAGAAAATCATTAGGCAGTGCCATTGTTCCATCTAGCTGGAGGCTGGCAAACGTTGTGCCAGTCTTCTAATCAGGGGATACTGCAGATCCTAAGTGCTACACAGGCCAGTTTGTTTAACATTGGTGGCATGTAAGACTTTTGAGCATATATTATTCTCACATATTATGGGGTATTTGGAGGAAAATGTCATCCTTAGTGATAATCATCATGGATTTAGGAAAGGGAGGTCATGTGACACTCAACTGGTTTGTCTAATTGAATACATTCAAAATGCTCTAGATAAGGGGATGCAGGTTGATGTTATATTCCTGGGTTTTCAACAGGCCTTTGTCATGGTACCACATGAGAGGCTTTTTCAAAAATGTCCAGGTTAGGGATTCATAGTAAGATTATTCATTGGGTAAAGGCCTACCTGCAAGGCAGGCAGCAGAGAGTACTTTTTTATGGGGTAGCATCAGGGGTACCCCAGGAAAGTGTATTAGGACCGTTACTCTATATACTTTATGTTAATTATATAGGGCTTGATATAAAATCCTTTCTTGAGTTGTTTGCAGATGACACATGCATGGCCAGGGTGGTGGAAAACGAGTTGTCTTCCTGCAGAGAACTGCAGCAAAATATACTGTATGATTGGAGTAGAAAGTGGCAGTTGCCATTGAACCTGCACAAATGTAGCTTTCTTAGAATAAGCAGGTCCGTACTCAACCTTTTTTCCAAGGGTAATTCGGCAATGGAATGCTCTTGATGAGGATAAGGTGAAGAACTTTCTGGAAGAAGGCGCTATTATAGAGGGCAGGCTATGTACGGCAGAATAGATGCTATGCTTCAGGTTCCTTGGAGTTTTAAAATGAGTGAATTTTTAGGAATGACAGATATTCTGTCTGCTGCCAATTTGGCCTATCATGGCTGCTTGCAGTGATTCAACTCGAACTAGAACTAGAAACTGAAAAAATTGATACGGGAAAAAATAGGAAGTACAGTCGACTCTCAATATAACGAATCTCAAATATAACGAACTGTTCAATATAATGAAAAGGGTAGTTGGTCCCACCCAAAATGTCTATACCTCCCATGTATTAGCTGCTTGATATAACGAAACCACTAGATATAAAGAACGGTGTGGCTGGTCCCTTCATTATCTCACAGTGCTAAATGACTCTCTTTATAACGAACAGCTGTTGGATGTCATAGGTCAGAGACAAAATATATCCTTTTGTGCCATTGGGAAAAAATGTTGCAAGCAAATTTAGGTAAAGACCACTAGAAGTCATAGAAATACATGAAAACCGGCTGGGACCAAAAACAATGTGTAAGACAATTCCCTTGGCAGAGCTGGTGCGAGCTATTGCAGAAACGGGTTCAAAAATGAATATTTTGTGGAGCCTTTTGCAAGAGAATACATTTTACATTTTTTAATATAGAGGCCCACGCATGGGGTCTTAGTGATGGCGTGGCCGGGTTCTGGTGAAAGTGGTGAACCAGGCTCGCACCTTGGCACAAGCCTGGGCCAAAAGAGAATGACTTATTACATTGGGCACACCAGTTAAGCTATTCAACCCCAGTTAGTACTAACATTGATGGCTTTGTTCGTTGATGTTTTAGGGCGCTTCAACTACAAGGTCACTAGAGCGCCGTCCACAGCATAGTTCTTATGCAGGGACTGCACAGACACTACACTAATGCGACGATTTTTGTGGGCATTAGCAGTACCCAGTTTTCCCAAGAGGCCACCCATGTCAGTACTAGCTGAGGTTGCGCTGTTTAACTTCAGTTATCACATGACAACTGGTGTGTCCAATGCAATTCCCCTCTCCCGACATGGGTGGTCGCTTGGGAAGACTGGGTACTGCTAGTACCCAAAATCGTCACACTAGTGTGGTGTCTGTGCAGTGTGTGCATTAGAATTACAAGGTGGACGGGGCCCTAATGACCTTGTAGTTGAGGGGCCCTAAAACACTAACAAAATAAACTAAAACGGGGCCGTATCTACAAACGCGTTGCACCCGCTTCGCGCCAGCACTGACTTATGGTATAACAAACACTTGATATAATGAACGACTTTTTCATACCCTTTGGGTTCGTTATAACAAGAGCCGACTGTATGTTGGTGTCCAACAATCTACAGAAGTACGGTATGTGGGAGAATATGTAGGTCTCAAATATGTGTGCCTAAGTATGTGGTGTAGAATGTGTGTGTAGCATGTAGAAATATGTGGGTCTCCAACGAAGTCCATACAAAGTACATTCCTTATCTAGGGACCCTTATGTGATACGCCAAAAAAGTCAAGGTTTATGGAAGTTTTGCGTACGACGTTTCGTCTCCGACATTTCGCCCTCGGACGTTTCGCCCCTGTGAGGGCAAATGGCCATTTTTTTATTGTTTTTATTTAGAAAAACAGCATTGTTCATTCGGACCTTTTTCTGAGTCATCATTATCATTATCATCACACCCTTATCCCGCCTGTGGCAGGGTGGGGTCTGCGGGTTCTAGCCCTTCACTCCCGTCTATCTTCCACCTGTTCCCCGTCCATCCCACACCCTGCCATGTCCTTACGGCCCCTTCCCCGTGTGCTACCGACCACCTGCATTCCTGAAATGGACCTAACGAGCTCCTCTTCCCTTCTTCTCATGACGTGTCCATGCCACCTCAACCTATTGTCCCTCACCATCATCATGTCCACCACCCCCAGACATTTATTTCTTTTTTCTCTACTTAATATGATAATAATTTTATTAAAATGAAAAAGACACCATCAAAAAGTCCATTAAATTTCTATTGTTGATGTCCTCCACAATATGTAGAATTCTTGCCGAAATTGCTGCATATTTCTTATAAGAAAACATAAACTAAGATTCCCTTGCCCTCCCAGGGGCGAAACATCCGAGGGGCAAAATGTGCGGAGGGGAAAAATTTGCCGAGGGGAAAAATTGTGTCTCATTTGATATTCTCAACACCTGCCTCGGTGGAGTAGTGGTTAGCACGCTCTGCAACTATACCAGTAGTTCTAGGTTCTATACTGGACCGTGGTGGGTCGGCGTCTTTCAGGCAAGAGAGAAGCCGCAAGTGTGCCTTCTTTCAGATGAGAAGTAAAACCGAGGTGCCGTGTGGGTTTACGATGCCACTTGCACATAAAAGAACCCTCTCTACTACACAACAGGTAGATGAGGCGAAATTTCTACATGTAGGAGCTCGCCCCCTGGCGTCGGTAGCATTCCCCAACGAACACTAGACTGACTTAAATAAGCGTAGGAGTGCAGCTTTCGCCAGCAACCGGCTGCAGAAAAAATTCTATGACCAATATATCACCCTGTTTCCAGTCAGAGGGACAAATGGCTACCCGACCCTGCCATAGGCGGGAAAAGGGTTAGGAGTTGCTTCAGCTTTATTTGATATTCTCAACAACTTTGCAGTTGACATGTAGTTTGTATCACATGTTGGCCCAGAAAGGCCCAAACATGACTTTCCTGGGTTTTGTACAATACCAGCAAGGAGGAACGAAACCAACAGCAGTGATATTGGATGAATTATGCACTTTAAGGCCTCCTTCACATGCAGCGATTAACGTTGCATTTAGCGCTGTGTAACAACCTTTCACATGAAAGCGATTTTGAGGTGGACCGCCTACGTGGTGGCTTCTCTGTAACGCTATTCCCTCTTTCAAAAAATGAAAACCTACAGTGAAAACGCGCGGTGATATGAAAAGGTCAATTGGGTTCCTTGTATTTTAAGGCACACGCTAAAGCTAGAAAATCGCTGAAATCTCGAATCGTGCGTTGCTACGCGCGTTAGCCAAAATCGCGCGTTTCCATGTAAAAGCAGCTATTCACCTCTGTGCCTTCTCCAACGCGCGTTACAAAATCGCGCGGTAGCTAACGCTGCATGTGAAAGAGGCCTAAGTCTTAAACACCTTCATGCCCTTTATTAGTGACAACCTGTGTTATTCCAAATTGGTTGGAGGTGAAGGGTGTCACGTGTGTTGTGGAATACTGGGACAACTTCCCATCATACATTCCAAGTTAATTATTATTAAAGGTACTTTGTAACTTTACTAATTTTACCTGTTTAGCTATTGATTGAAAAAGCTCAGACCTTCAGTTGACCTTCATGTCTTGTTTACCATCTTGTGAGATGACCATTGGTCCTATTTGCAGGACTTTTCTGTTATTTTGCATAATTTGATTTGCCCAATAACTCTCTAATTGACTTTTTTGGTGCATCAAATTAGGGTTCCAAGATAGGTGTGGACCACACCCCCTACTGACGCCACTGAGCCTGCTATTTGTATGTTTCACAGGAGTGACCCCTTGTTGCAGCTCCCTATCTAATGCTATACCCACCCTATTCTGTCCCCCTTTACTAGCTGCATATATGAGCTTGTATTCCTCCCCAAACGCCCTTGAACTATTCCCCTTCCACCTAGTTTCCTGGAGAAAAGCTATCTGAATCTGTATTTGGGACCTCCCTTGTGGTGACTTGAAAGTGATTAGGTGCTTTTTCCTTCTTCTGGAACCATGTGTTGGCTAATGCAAGGTCATGTGCTTGCACTGTCTACAGGACTTTCTGTCCTTTAAGGTTTATTGTGCCATACCCCAGCCCCCATATCCTTGACCATCTTTGCCCACATGGCCATTAAAGTCATCCCCAATAATTAGATGCTTATTTCCCTTGTCCTGTCTAATGGGGCTGTTTACTGATTGTACCAACTCATCAAAGTCATTCCAGAAACCTACTTTTGTTGTGTCACTAAGGCCTGCTTGGGGAGCATATGTGCTTATGATGTAGAGACCTATACCCTGCCAAACTACTGAAACTAACATTGTCCTACTGCTAATTCTCCTAACTGAATTGATCTCCTGCTGCAACTCATTACTCAATATAATCCCCACCTCCTGTCATCCCTCTTCACTACTTGTATATATTAGTTTATACCCTTCTCCAAGTGCCATGATCAATTTTCCTTTTACCTCGTCTCATGGAGGAAAGTGCTGCGAATACATCTATGCTTACGGGTGTCAACTAGCTCCCCATTTTCCCTGACAAGGTCCCCACATTCCACTTGCAGCCTCGTTGCATTGGACACACCAGTTCCCATGAGATCACTGAAGTTAAGCAGCACAAGCCCATGTCAATACCAACATGGGTGGTTGGTAAAGAACGTTGGGTGCTGCAAATTAACCCTCTCCTTCATCCTTTCACCTACCTTCTCATCTCCCATGGGCAGCCTCCTGAGAGTTTGTCCTGTTATGGCTGCCTGGCTTACTCCCCCACCCATGAAACTAATCCAGAATCCAGGTTTCTAACCACAGCTTAACCTCTTTTAGTGTGACAGCTATGACTGGGGCACCCCAGTCAGATGTCCAGAACCCAAAGGTAACCCTGTCACTATTGCTGTGGGTTCTGGACATCTGACTGGTTTGTTCGTTTGTATGTGTTTTAGGGCCCATCAGCCCTAATGGTCATTAAGGCCCAGAAAGACAATCACCATGGTGGGGGGTGTAAGTGGCCATCCCACCATGGTGAAAATAAATAAGGGCAAAAGCCCAATAAAATTAACAAAACAAAAGGCAACAGCCAAACAAATAACAGACAAAAAGTAAGGGCAAAGGTCAACAACAAACACAAAAAGTAGGCAAAAGCCTAAACAGACAAAAATACAAAGAAGGCAAAAGCCAAAAAAGGACAAAGATAAAAACAGGCAAAAGCCAAACAAACAGAGAGATAAAAAGCAAAAGCCAAAATGGATACAAACATAAAGAGGCAAAAGCCAAAACACACAAAAGGAAAACGCAAAAGCATTTGACATCTGACTGGGGTGCCGTCCTACCCCACATCAAGGTTACCTGTGATGTATGCAGTGACAGATTTAGATATTGAGAGGCCCTACACTATTTCAATTTTGAAGCCGTTTTCTTAAGTTTTGAAGCCCGCTAAATGTTGAAGCCCTAGGCTTCAGCCTACTTACCCTAATGGTAAATCTGGCACTGGATGTAGGGGTTTTTAATGCTGTCTGCTTTCGACATGTACCACAGCATTTGTATTGCATACGACTTTTGCATTCACTGAAGTTTTCAAATTTTTCTTAATAGCTGCGAAGGCTTCCAAACTTTTTTTTTGCGTTGAGAAAGGCTTGTAAACTTATTGTGCGTTTGGGAACGTTCTGGTTTAAGGCTATGCTACGAGAAGGAAACAGACTCTTTCATTTATTGTTATTGGAATGCATGCTTAACGAAGGAAAAGGCCACCGTTAGAGAGAATCATTTTAAATATTTATGAGAAACCTGCCTTTATCTAAACATCCATAATTCAATATCATTGTTCTGAAAGCTGCACTTTGGTATTCAGTTATTGATTTTACACGAATAGTAAATATATAATTTGCTCTTCTTTTCAAAATGGACATTACATATTTTGTGGAGATAATTTTCATTCACCGAAATTGTGTGTACGCATCATTGAATTGGAATTTATGTCACGTTCAGGATAACTTTTCTTTACGTGGTAGTAGTAACTACCAAGTTGTTGAAAAACAAAAAGTCACCACAGAAATTATGAAGAATCAACCACTTTTTTTAGCTACCATTCCGTAATTGATATGTCAAGGCGCTTAGAGATTTGTTTTATTGATAGGTTCAAGGATGAAGAATCGATCCAATACATTTTATGAAAGTGAAGCACCAACAAAGCTAGTGATAATGCTCGTGCACCAGCCACAAAAATTTGTGCCATTAATCAGGCGTCAGGACGTCGATTGAAGTGCGCATGCTTGTCGAATTATTGCTGCTCAAGTAGACTGTACACTGCAGACTGCTTTGGAAATGTCTTATCCTTCCTCATAGTGGAATTGCGGTAACATTTGTCCTTCATTAGCTGCAAACAACCCGCCGCGGTGGCGTAGTGGTTAGCACGCTCGGCAACTACGCCAGTAGTTCTAGGTTCGACGCTGGACCGTGGTGGGTCGGCTTCTTTCGGGCGAGAGAGAAGGCGCGAGTATGCCTTATTTCGGATGAGAAGTAAAGCCGAGGTCCCGTGTGGGTGTACGATGGCACTTGCACGTAAAAGAACCGTCTCTACTACGCAACGGGTCCCTCCCCCACCTGGCGTCGGTAGCATTCCCCAACGAACACTGGACCGACAATAAATAAGCGTAGGGGCGCAGCTTTGGCCGGCAACCGGCTGCAGAAAAAACTATGACCAATATATCACCCTGAGTCCATTCAGAGGGACAAATCGGTACCCGACCCTGCCTTAGGTGGGAAAAGGGTTAGGAGTTGCATTAGCTGCAAACAAACGGGTTACCAAATTTTGGGACAGTATTGTTTTTTTTCGTTGCTATGTAGGTGGTCGGCTGCAAGAGCCAGACTGAAACGCGGAACAGGCTGAAGAAATGAAAGACTTGTGCTGCAGATATGCAAATCCTTTATTTCCATTGCACACAGAGCAGAAAAGGAGTCGACAATTGCATGTGGAGACAAAACGCCACTGCCAGGATGCCATGGGGATTTTTGGAAGGCGAATCTTCTTCTGGGCTTTCTTTGTCTCTATGACTTTCTTTCTCCCTCTCCTAAATTTCGTCTCGACCTATATACAGTATTTTGGTCACCCCCTACAGTAGGGTTGCCATACGTACCGATACACCGGGACATGTTCCGGTTTTGAGGTCTGTGTCCCGGTCGATTTAAAATTTCGCACGTTAAACAATTACTTCCCGGTAATATTGCATTCAGTACTGCGCATATACATGCCTAGATTTCGTACAGACGCGGCCATGAAAACACATCACATTTGCCAGTGAAATGACTGTTCGGGAATGATTCGCCATTGATCCCAACGGGGTTTTTTCTGGTCCTCTAAAATATTTTATACTTCCATGGGTTAGTGAAAGGATTACATAATTTATTTATACTATATAGACTAATAATGAACTGCTTTTTAGACAACAGATGTCAACAGTGCCGTAACGGGGGTATGAAGCGCCTATAGTAAGTGTCTAACTTTCGCTTGCCCGTAACCCAATAATGACAAAAATCATTTTGCGCCCCAAACCCAGTTGCGCCCGTGGCGGCCGCCTTTTCTCCACGCTCTAGTTACGGCCCTGTACACCATGGTGATCACTGAAGGTACTTCAGTCATATTCAACTTTTCGTCATCAACTGTAACCGAGCAATTAAAACTTGATTTGTGAGAACGCACAGGAATAAACATGTTAGAGGTAATTTTGGAGTGGGTGGACATGTCTGGAAAGATGAGAGAAAATAGATTTAGGTAGCATGGGTATGTTATGAGAGGATGTTGGAAGCAATGCAGGATGTTGGAAATACCCAGGTCAGAGATATGACCTAAGTGGACATTGGTGTCCCAACAATTGGGTGTAAACAGCAGTTGGGTGAGTGTGACAATTGGGTGTAAACAACAGTTGGGTGAATGTGACAATTGGGTGAAAATCGTGTTTTGTATTGTCATGAATAATGTTAATGCATAAAACAGGAAAGTAACTGTGTTTCCCGCCATCATGAAAAAGCAAAAACATTTTCACCCAATTGTCATATACAGGTGGTCATATACGGTGCACCTAATTTTTGTATACATCTAATTGTTGTTCACCCTATTGTCATTCATCCAACTGTATTTCATGCAATTGTCGTAGACCCACAACCGTTATCGCAGGTTGTATGAAGGGACATGATATTGTGTGGGTGTATGTGGGAACCTAGTGGGATTGGAAGACCCTGCCACAGGAGGGATTAGGGTAGAGGGATAATAACGAAATGCATGTGTAATTAGTATGTCGACAAAATTTATAGACTTTTGTGACTTTTTAGCTCATTATGTTTTTTTTTTCCATTTCAGGTAATCTTATGTTATCGAGCGAAAATATTTACCATTTAAGAAGGGCTTGACATACTACTTCGTCTGTAAGTCTTAAGTTATTTGTGATTTTCTTATTTAATTTTATAATGCGGCGTTGCATTGGGTTGTTGGGCCTCAGTTGCATTGTGTGGCTACGTTGTGTTGGACACACAACGTCTTGTCAGATCACTAAAGTTAAGCAACGCAAACCCACATTAGTACCAACATGGGTGGGTGGTAGTGAACGTTAGATGTTGCTAATTTCCCCTCTCCTTCATCCCCTACAGCTACTCCCTATGTACCCACGAACAGCCTCCTTAAGGTTCGGCCTGTTATGGCTGCTTGGCTAACTCCCCAACCCGATACTGTAATGTAACATACTACTATTGAAATAGAAATACAATCAGCTCTCGTTATAACGAACGCAAAGGGGATGGACAATTCGTTTGTTAAATGAGAGTTCGTTATACCACGAAGCAGAGAAGTGGGTTAAGCACGTTTGCCAAACCTGGCCCCTGGCCCAGTTTTGGTTTGTTTTGTTGGTGTTTTAGGGTCCTTCAACTACAAGTTGTTTAGAGCCCCATCCACCGTGTAGTTCTAATGCAGAGACTGCACAGACAGCACACTAATGCAACAATTTTTGGGTATAAGCAGGAGCCAGTCTTCCCAGGCAGCCACCCATGTCAGTACTAACTGGGGTTGCGTTGCTTAACTTCAGTGATCAAACAAGAACTGGTGTGTCCAATGCAATAAGCCGATCTCCTTTGGCCGAGGGTTGTGCTGGGGTGTGAGCCTGGTTCATCACTTTTGCCAGAACCCGGCCTTGTGTTTACTAAGGCCCTGTGCATGGGCCTCTATATTACAAAATGTAAGATGTATTTTCTTAAGCTGTGTGTACACTATAGAGAGAAACTAAGCTAGAGGTCGCTGCTCTACAGCAAGAAGTCTACTGTATGTGTTTACAGTACCATACACCTTCTCTCTACATAAGGCAATTTAGGATACTTGTAGAGAATCTCTAGTGAGACTTCTTTACAGTGTTTTTAAACCTAACCACATGGAAGCTACATAGATTAGATCACAGAGCTAGTAACATTGTGCAGTGTGAGTTGCTTTCTTTTTTTGAAATTTTTTAAATGTCTAGAATTCATCATATATCAGCAGCTGCTGTAATACTTTTAATGAAAAAAATATAAGAGAGAAACTCGAAATAAAAAGAAAGAGCAAGAATAAAAATAAAAAACCCAGAAAAAAGAAAGAGCAAAAAAGAGCAAGAATAGAAACAAAAACGTCAGTGGCGGTTAACTGCCCTGAAGGCAGTTTTCCTTGCGGGGCGGCATTTTGAAATGAAATACTGGTATGATGAAAACAAAACAAATGGTCATAAATATATATTTAAAAAGTTTTGAAAAGTTTCATATTTCTTTCCAGGGGAAAGGAGGTTTGGGGAGTGGGGGTGGCAAATTTGCGACCTGCCCCTAGTGGCAAACCCCTAGCTATGTTCCTGGGGTAAAGTACATCCATCCATTAATAAGTGGTGTAACAAGGGTTGGCGGCAGACCTTTTGGGGGGGGGGGGGCATTTTGAAAATGAATATAAAATTTCAGATATAATGAACAAATAAATATTGTTACTTTAGCTAAAGCCCCAAATGTTAATAATGATGTCTTCTCTTTGGTCTACAAATTTCTTCCACTTGGCATTTCCTTCATACAACACTAAATGAATACCATGGTTTTCTATGTAAAGAAAGGCTATCTATTTGGTTAAACAGATTATACCTAGAGTAAACTTCTTCCCTCTCTCAATGCTGTTTACACTATGCTTTCTCACTGGACAGTAATCTATGGCAGAGTGGAGTGGTCTCTAGCTAGACCACTCTCTAGAAGTGTTTACTCTTGGAGATTTAATGGAAAGCGCTCTAGCTAGAGCAAATCTAGGAATAAATCGACAGTGTACATGTACCTTTACAAAAGACCCTGCAAAATATTTTTGAGCCCGTTCCTACTAAAGCTTGCAACAGCTCTGCCAAGAGGTCTTGTTTTACACATTGTTTTCAGTTCCAAGCAGTTTTCATGGCTTTCTGCTTGTGAAATTTTTTCCCAATGGCACAATAGGATATTCTTTTATCTCTGACCTATAACATCCAATAGCTGTTTGTTATAAAGAGAGTTATCAGTACTGTGAGATAATGAAGAGACCAGCCAAACTGTTCTTTATATCAAGTGGTACATTATATATCAAGTGTTCATTGTATCAAACAGCTAATAAATGTGAGGTATAGGCACTTTGGCTGGAACTGGCTACCCTGTTATATCGAGCAGGTCGTTATATTGAGATTTATTATATCAAGAACCAACTGTAATCTATTTTCTGGTACTACTTTTGGTTAATTCTTGGTTAAGGTAATGCTTGTCATAAGAATTTTTGTGAGTGATGTCTGGCTTAGGCTATGTCCTAGGTGGCAGTGTTCTGCATGAGTGGGCATGTAGCAGAATGCATGTGCTGCCTTACAGTCTATCAGAGGCTTGACACTCCACACAGTCACTTTGGGCATCACCATTTAAATGTATTGGTTTGTCTGCGTTGTCGGGTAAAATGTGCATTCCTGCTCACACTGAATGCTGCCACTTAGGACATAGCCTTAAAATGGATTACTAATGCCTAGTTCTGTAGCATCACAATGAAGCCTGGTTCAGTGTGTGTTGACAGGTACCATGTGAGCAGACGAATTAACACAGAAACAGATGACGTCAGTGCACAATTATGTTGGGAGGGAGTTGAGGAATGGGTGTAAAAGTGCAGTTGACTAGCAATCAACTGCTTTCAGCATGCAGCACTCATGCACACATATGATTGGCTGATTGTACTGCAGACGATGCCCATTGCAAATTTCAAATCATCATCATCATCATCATCACAACCTTGTCCTCCCTGTGGAAGGGTCGGGTCTGTGGGTTCTATACCTCCACTCCCGTCCATGCCGTGCACTGCCATGTACCTCTGCACAACCTGTTCCCACGTCTGTTTTGGTCTCCCCCTACACCAGATGCTGCAGACCACCTGCATTCCTGGGATGCACCTAATGAGTTCCTCTTCCCCTCTTACATAACGGGTCCATACCACCTCAGCCGATTCTTCCTCATTTTATCTGCTCTCAACATGCCACACGTGTACCACAGCATCTGCATCTCAGCTACTTGCATTCTATTCACATGGCTTTTCTTCACTGCCCAACACTCTGATCCATATAGCATAGCTGGCCTAACCACTGTCCTGAAAAACGTCCCTTTCAACTTGATTGGGACCCTCCTATCACACAGGACTCCACTTCCCTCTTTCCATTTCAACCTGTTTTCATTCTATGGGTCACATCTGAGTATATCTCTCCATTGCTGTGGAACGTTGATCCTTAGTATTTTACCCCCTGCATTTTTTTCACCAGTTTTCCCCTTGAGTGTTTGTCCCTGTTCTTTTCCTGACCATCCCAATTGAAAGGCAGATATTCTGTCCTCTTCATGTTAATCTTTAGCACTCTCTTTTCCATTGCTCCTCTTGTATCGTTTAGTCCCTTCTCTATCTGCTTTCTGTAGTCACTAATCTTCCCTACATCATTGGCAAATGCCAGGCACTGAGGGGCCCATTCTCCTACACACATCAGCAGTTCATCCAAAACCAGGATGAAAAGATATGGACTTATTGCTGAACCTTGGTGCACCCCAACTTTCACTGGAAAGCCCCCAGTGTTTCCCCAAGGTGTCCTTACCCTGGCTAAGGAGCCAACGTACATATCATGGATTAATCTGATAAACCCTTCTTCCACCCCTCTTTTTCATAATACTTCCCAAACTACCTGTCATTGAACACTGTCGAATGCCTTCTCCAGGTCAATAAAGATGGCATGGAAGTCCTTCTTTGCTGCCCTATACTTTTCTACCATCTGCCTCAGAAGGAAGATTGGCTCCACTGTGGACCTACTAGTCATAAAACTGAACTGATTTCCAGAGACACTAGTTATTTCCCAAAGGCGCTGCTACATTACTCTCTCCTAGAGCTTCATGGAGTGGCTCATTAGCTTTATACCTCTATAGTTGCCATAGTCTTGGACATCCCCATTACCTTTGTAGAGTGGTACTATCCAACTCTTGTGCCATGCAGATGGCATTCTATCTCCACTAGCTACAGTATCTTATTGAAAAGTTTCCCTAGCCACTTGGTACCTGTCCTATCTAGACTATGCCATACTTGAAATGTATTCCATGTGGGCCTGCAGCTTTTTGACCTTTCATATTTATAAGTGCCCTGGCTACTTCCTCCTCAGTTACAAAGCCCACAACCCCTGCTGGTGCAGGATTGGTGGTGATGTCCTCGTCTCCCCCACTTCATTGAAGAGGTTTTGAATGTACTCCTCTCACTTCCTCTTTGCCTTTGTCAGAGAGAGCAGGACTCTACCAACGCCATCCTTCACTGTTATTGCTTGGGGTAAATCTTTTGCTGCCTTATCTCTAGCCTTGGCCAGTTTGAAAACTTCTCTCTCCTTCCTTTTCCCTAACTGCTCATAGAGGGCCTCATACTTCTGGTGCTTGGCCAGGGCAATCTTCCTCCTAGCAGTGGTCTTGGCCAGGCTGTACTGAGTCTTTGACTGCTGGTTCCCTATCTCCTGCCACTTATGGAAAGCAGCCTTCTTTTGTTTGATGGCTGTTTCTACCTCCTCATTCCTCCACCATGTTTGCCTATTACCCTGGACTGTGTCTTCCACTCTACCCTGCCCCAAGATGCCTTTCCCACAGGCTCTAATTTTTTGGGTAATCTTGTCCCACATGGCATCCACTGTCCCTTCCAAATCCCAATCTACCTGCCTCTGCACTTCCTGTGTAAATTCCTCTGTTATGGTGGGTAGTTTCCACCACCTGAGGGCCTGCTCTCATTTTGAATGGCCATTGCATATTTCAAAATGGCTGCTATTAGTTTGCTCATTACACCACCTAGCAGACATTGTCAAAATCAATCAGCTGTGCATTCTATCTGCCGCCTACCACTGACGAGTACAGGCGCTGTTTATCTTGATGACAGTGCTTTATGTCACCATTTTGTTGCTTGCATGCATACACTTGAGACAAAATCCTGTAGCCACAGGCAATTAACATATCCTCATTAATGCAGTTTTGAAGGCTTATTTTTAATTTGAGGTATAGGAACATGCTATATAAAAATTTTTCATTTCTTAGAGCTTTCTGATGCGATAGTTAAAAATACCCACATCTAATGAACAAAATGTAACTTTGCATTAGTCTGAAAAATCGATTGCCAAAATTTCCAAACTGTTTTAGGAAATGAATCTCCCCTCCATCAACTCTAAGTTTTCCCTAATGATTATTTCCTATATGGGGTAGTTTTTGAAATAAACGCATTGGTTACTTTAAAAAGTTACTTTGTGCTATAACATTCTGTATGACTTTAAACACTTTAATTACCATTTTTAAGCATATGATATATATTTCTGGCTATTCTGGGCACTTCACCATGGTGCAACATTAATTAGTTAATTATTCCAAAAGCTAGAGCCATTTCAGCAAAACCAATGACATATTCTTAATCAGCATCATTGACTTTATATAAAATCACTCAAATATCATGGGCAATAAATTCACTGTTTACCAGTGTTATCACTATTCCTTGAAATATTTCTTCCAATTTTCTCCTACAACATGCAGCACATGAGTGTACTACTGATTTTTTTTACCCAGAAGGATGTTAATTTGGGGCATTAGCAGTACCCAGCTTTTCCAACCACCCTCCCTAGTTAGTACTCACTGCGGTTGCATAGTGTAACCTCAGTGATAAGATGAGAAAGGGTGTGTCCAACCCAATAAGCCACTCCCAACCAGCAATATAGAACAATATGTTGGCAGCAGGGATATTGTTCAGCTCATTTAATTGGCCAGTCTGATTTGGAATAGGCTGTGAATCAAACTCAGGCACTTTCCATCCTAAATTCTTGAGTTTTCACAGTACAGTGGACTCTCGGTATCTTGACCCCAGATACCTTGAACGATCGGTTAACTTGAACGACTTAGTCAGGTCCTAGCTAAATCAAAGTTATGTGCTTAAGTACACTCCGATTAACTTGAATGATCGGTTAGTCAAGGCCAGTCCCTTAGGTGTTCAAGATAATGGGAATCTATTTTATTTGGATAAATGTGCCAAAATAAGATATATCATCCCAGTGTCAAACTTGCAATTAGCAGCAGATGACGTACTAAATAGAAAAGTTTGAAAATTCTGCTCTAAAACTTCCCTGGAATTCAGAGGTTTTTCAATGTTTTCTACAGTCCAGGGGTGGATTGGGGAGCACTTAATAAAAAGTGCACCCAAAATATTTTGAAATAGTCAGAATCCTTTAGTATAAATCTCGCTAGCAATTGCAATAGGAATTTTACTGTCTCTTAGACATTGTCATATCTTCAGTAGTTTAATCAATTATAGATTGGACTGTATAGAAATCGGGATAGCAATGCAAAAATGTCTCATCTGTTGCATCCCATTGAGGCACTGAAGGGGGAGGAATTGCAGAAAAGCTTTGATGCAGACGGGCTCTTCCTCACTGCCCAGCATTCTGATCCATAGAGCATAGCTGGCCTAACCACTGTCCTGTCCTTTGCCACATCATTAAAATGTTTGCAACACTTTCCAATTTTGTCAAGTTTTGTGCAGTGCATTACATACAGCCTGTACTATTTAATCTTGGGGCCTAAGAAAATGTGTGCCAAGCACAGCATTGAAAAGAAGAAGCACATGATCTCCCTAGATCAGAAGCGTGAGATCACCAAAAAGCATGAGTATGGTGTTAGGGTAGTGGCCATTGCCTGCAAGCATACTCGTAGTACATGTACGTCATGTAAAATTTTGAAACAGAAGGACCCCACTATTAGCATAGCACTTACCAAAGGGTCGGTGAATCCTCATCATCATAATACTCTTATCCCGCCTATGGCAGGGTCGGGTCTGCGAGTTTTAATCCTCCACTCCCGACTATCCCTCACCTGCCTCCCATCCACCCCACACACAACCATGACTCTCTGTACAACCTGCTCCCACATCTGCTTTGGTCTCCCCCTACTCCTGATGCCCCCAACCACCTGCTGTCTCATAATGTACCAGACGAGTTCCCTCTCCGCCTTCGCATCACATGTCCATATCACCTAAACCTATTTTCTCTCATCTTCTCTGCGATGTTGCCCACCCCCAGCTACCCCTAATGTACTCGTGGTGGACTCTGTTAGCATGTGACACTCCAGTCATGAACCACCACATTCGCATTTCGGCCACTTGCATTCTCCTCTCTTTTGGTTCTGCATTACTGCCCAACACTCTGAGCCATATAGCATAACTATGTACACCGGCCAAAATCCCAGTGAATAAAGTCGTGAAATTGATAAAAACACGTATACTTTACACCTTATATTATACTCTATTTACATTTACTGTGTTTACTGTATACAGTATACAGTGTATAACGTATTGTGGTGGGAGGGTTGGAAAGCATTAATCCTATTTCCTTTATTTTATATGAGAAAAATGGTTTTGACATACAAGTTTTTCAACATGCAAGCTCAGTTGTGGAACGGATTAAAATCGTATGTAGAGGTACTGCTGTAGTAGGTGATTTCTCTTTATATTTAAAGGTAGATTGTTCTTACGTATACAGTTTGCAGTTGGTTACGTATCCTCAAAATTTCATCACAATACTACGCCTACTGCGTTGTGGGTACCGGTGCAATGAGAAATAGATTTCTCATACAATAATCAAAGCTATTTGGATTGCACTTCATGCCTTTTACAATGAGTGCTGTGTACCGTGGATTTTCAATCGTTATTTGAGGAACTCCTCCGAGGCTATCCGAAAAGAATTACTGTCGTTAGAATACTTTATGTAGAAGTAAACCTATTTTCCGTTACTTCAATTTGGAAAACAATGACACAATAAAAGTCTTGATACACCAAGAAATGGCTGTCTAATGCTTCTCTTTGAGAGCTTCAGTATCTGACGCTAGATACTCATGATTATACCGCTGGCTGATTGATAGGAAAAAAAGGAATTGGAGTTCTGGCTTCTTTTGCTGTGATGGGACAAGTGGCATCGTGCTCAACTACTGCATCAGTGGTTCCAGGTTTGATACTGCACCAGGTGTGGGAGCTCACCTTTTTTCGTGTCGTTGGTGTTTAGAGCCCCGTCCACTGCATAGTTCTGATGCATTGACTGCACACTACACTAATGCGACAATTTTTTGGGTATTAGTGGTATCCAGTTTTCCCAAACGACCATCCATGTCAGTACTAGCTGGGGTTGCGATGCTTAACTTCAGTAATCAGATGATAACTATGTGCTCAATGCAATTCATCGCTTGGAGTGCCTAAGAGTGCTAATTTGCTGAGCTGCATACCTGAAACAAAATCCTGAAGCCGCAGACCATTAACATATCTTCCTTAATGCGGTTTTTGAAGAATGCAGTTTTATAGAGCTTTCTGATGTGAGAGTTAAAAATATCCCTATCTGTTGAAAAAAATGTAACTTTTCATTGTCCTGAAAAAACTGCTGCCAAAATTTCCAAACTGTTTTAGGAAATGAAAGTCCCCCTCCATCAACTATAAGTTTTCCCTAACCATTTTTTCCTATATGATGAAGTTCTTTAAATAAAGGCATTGGTTACTTTAAAAATTATGCCCTGTATATAGTGTCCTTTTGACCCCAGTCACCATGAAGACAATTATCAATTAGGTGCCAACAATTTATACCTTGCCAAAATTTCCACCACATACTGTATATTACAACCATTGGAGAGGATGAAACCCTATGACTTTCAAAGAAAATGTTGAAAACCAAGATATTATTACTAATTACTGTTTATTTCTTCAAGATATTGCTAAAGTCTTAATAAACTTTATAAATCAAGTTAATTTTATTATTTATAAAATATAATAAAAACAGAGGATGCTACTGACCACAGACTGCAGAACACAAAAATTCACTTAACTTCAGTATCCTGAGTTGTGGTCCAAACTTCCTCCTGTGTGGCCTTCTGGTGAAAGGGTTCCTTCTTGATGGGTACTGTTGACGTGCCACTCTTCCTGTGGTTTTGTGGAGCACTGAAAACAATGACAGAACAACAGTTAACAAAAACAAGGAAAGAAAATTAAAAAAATTCAAAATTCTAGTATCAAAATTCAAATCAATTTCAAAATCAAAAACAAATACTTATCTTTTTGGGTGGTAAGGAATCGACGTTTTGCAAGAGGATCTTGCTTCTTCAAGGTGGAAGAAGCTTGAACAAGCAAAAGGGAGTATATTTACTCCTTTACAGGAGTAAGAATAGTGGCAGTGATTTTACTCCTTTAGGCCTGGTGCACACATCCGATTTTTACTGATGCAGACAATGCACACATGTGGTGTAATGTTGCCAGTGCACATTTGGCAACTGTTACATAACGAATGTTATTTTTTCCCTACGAAATTGCAAAACTAAGAAGCTTCACTTATGATATCAATGGATGTGTGCAGCATTCAATAGGCCAAGAAGTACTACATAATCAGATGTGCGGGTGTGGCGCCATGACGGTTTGGTAGGGATCTGCAGGCATTTTCAGATGCAACTCCGACATGCAGAGCTGCAGTGGCGCTGAGGTACCGGTATGTGTGCACTTCCCCGTTGCAACTAATGTATCCCATGCCATAATTACGATGCCACAGTGGTACCGCACAATGAAAAATCTGATGTGTGCACTGTGCCTTATAGGTGTAAATATTCTCCTTTTCTTTTCTGTCTGTAGTTGTTAGCAAGCAATTCTTTTCAAACCTGTATTGCATACTGTTAATGTAATTAGACCCTCTCTAGTATGAATATGAATATGTAATCCTTTGTGACGGATACCTTGCTAGCGAGATTTTTCATGCCAGGCCCATATACCTAGATCTCCACCAGCACCCTAGGAGTACCTTTGCCTTTCGCACCCACTCCAGCCGCTCCACACCAGAACCCCTCAACCCCAGAACCTCTTCCAAGGTGGGGGTTCCCCAACTCATCCTGCAGTGGCCCAGCGCTGGACAGGCCAGGATCACATGCCTGACATCCTCCACTCGATCCCCACACAATCCACAGCCCACCTCTCCACCTGTGATCTTTGCCATCCTCTGTTTTGTCTCCAGTGACCCAGCTCTTGCCCGAAACAGAAGTGAGCTCTCCCACGTATTGTCATAGATTATCTCCCTCTCTATGTTAGGCTTGTTCCCATACACCATCAGCGTTTTCTTTGCCGCCCTTCCCTCCATACTCTGCCGCCACTGCCCTAACCCCCATTCCTTAACTTTGTCCTGTACTAGTCTTTGCAATGTTGTTGCCCCCTCCTTGCTCTCCCTGGGTTGCAGTGTTATGCCTATCTTCTTTGACATCTGGTTTACCCTCCTCTCCCAGTTGGTAAATACCTTCATGTTGTTTACCCATGCATTGACCTGCCATACTGGATTCTCCTTCCCTAGCCCCCATATCCTGCATAAGTATAGCAACTTACTTATCATTTCTCTCTGTTCAAATGTAGACCACCCCATGTCCCCTTGTATTGCTTCTACTGCTGTGAACCTATTTCCCCCTAATGCCATCCTGCCTAACCTTCTTTGGGCTACTTCCATACAGTCCCTTACCTTTTTACTAATGCACAGAACCTCATTTCCATACGTTAGCCCTGGAACTGCTACAGCTTTCCATAGCCCCCTAACCATTTCATACCTTGAGAATGAATCAAACGCCAGTTTCCTTATTAATCCTTCTCTGGTTTTTATCTTACTCATGATGTTTTCCTCCATTGCCTTTAAGTATCCCCTATCATTTGTGAGTTTTACCCCCAGGTATGCAACCTCTGACACCACCTCTATCTCCCTCTCCCCAAGCTTGATTGGCATCTTATTACTAGGCTGCATGCCATCCTCTCCAATGATCATCAGTTTTGTTTTATCTTGACCAAATTCTAACTGGAAATCCCTACTGAACTGCTCACAGATATCCAGTTCTTCTTGGAGCTCTCCCTCACCCTCTGTCAGCAGAACTATATCATCACACTGAAAGATGGCTGGCAATTTGTTACCATCCCCCAGAGGAAACCCCAGCCCACTATCTTGGAGCTTGAGCCCCAGTTCATTGATGTACACTAGGAACAGCATTGGTGATAATGGACAGCCCTGTCGCAATCCCTTGTCCACACCTATCTGTCCCGTATTTATTCCCTCCCAATGGAAATCATACCTAGTGCCCATATATAGCTTCTGGAGCAGCTCCACTAGCCTCTTATTAACCCCATACTTGGGAAGAACTGCCCATAGCTTCTCTCTATTCACCTTATCATATGCCCCCTTGGCATCCAGGAAACAGAGGTATGCCTTCCCTTTCTTTCTTTGTACTACTTCCATAATCTGTGTAATCATGTACAGACTATCACCCGTTCTACGCCCCTTTCGGAACCCATTTTGGAAATGGTATCTCCACCGAACATACTCCAAAATACCCAGATACTGCAAACATTCTTCAAACGTTTATGTCATTGTTGGAGTAGGGATAATGTTTGTTTGTACTCCCAGCTATTTCATTAAAAACGGATCGATTTTCTCAACGTTGTTTTATTTTTTTTTGCCTTACTACTTTTCTTCCGTTTCTAAGCTGGACGAAACCTGGCCTTATTATCATCATCACCATCTTTCCAACCCCTATTCCGTTTTCGTTACGAACAGGTAGTCATTTGTCGAACTGTTTGATAATGATGTTATTTATCAAGCTGCCAACCTAGTGCTGCAACCACTAGCTTCTTCGATATAGGTTCATTTTCTTTCTTGGGTCTCATTTTCGTAAGATCCTGCTCCTAAACCTAAGTATTTTGGTGATGCACATGCTTATTTTAATCATGTGTCAAGGGTTCTTTTACGAGCAGTAGTAACAGGGGCGGAAAACATTGACACTGACAAATGAAAATCCCGTTTCCAATCGCTGCCAATAGCTCCCCCCCCCCACCGACGAAAATCCTGGATCCGACCCTGCGTGGTAACATCATGTGCACCAAACGTAGCCACAATCTTACTTCCCATCGGGCAATAGGCACAAGTTTAGGCGTCGGTAGCGTCTGAAAGACGTCAGCCTCGCCTAAAATCGACTGTGCAACCATGCACTGACAAGCAAGCTAATACTGAGCGACCGAGATGAACTCTGCCACATTTTACACCTGAGGAAGGCGGAAAAGAGTGCGGACTTAAACATAAGCCGTCAGGATTAATATGTTTGTACTTTGCAAAACAAAAGTAGACATATTCAATAATTTCTGATAAAAAGCAACTCCTAACCCGTTTCCTGCCTATGGCAGGGCCTATGTCCCTCTGAATGGACACAAGGGTGATATATTGGATGAAACTTTTTGCAACTGGCTGCAAAATTTTGCATTATCAAATTTTCTTCTCTGCACAAACAAATAGATTTGTTGTTTTAAAGTCTATGAAGGAAAATAATTTTTGAATTTGTCAATAATTAAAATTGGGTTTACTGTTCAAATTTTATTTTTAATACTCTTTACTCCCTTTTGAGAGGAACAGAAGGGAGTATATTTAGTGGCAAAGATTTTACTCCTTTTAAGGAGTGAATTCACTCCTATTCTTTTCTGTGTGTAGGGTCATTCAACTGCAACGTCATTAGATCCCCGTCCGCTGCATAGTTGTAATGCAGGGACTGAACAGACGCTACACTGGGATCCGGAACATTCGCCCCTCGGATGTTTCGCAACTGCGACGGCAATATTAATGGAATTTCAGTTTATGTTGCGTGTAAGGAGTTGCTCTTGCAATTTCGTCAAGAGTTCTACATATTGTGGAGGACATCAAAACGCAACTCCTAACCGTTTTCCCACCTATGGCAGGGTCGGGTACCCATTTGTCCCTCTGAATGGGCACAGGGTGATATATTGGTCATAGCCGGCCAAAGCTGCACCCCTACGCTTATTTATCGTCGGTCTAGTGTTCGTTGGGGAATGCTACCAACTCCAGGGGGCGAGCTGATACACCTGGAAATTTTTTGCCTCACCTACCCGTTGCGTAGTAGTGAGGGTTCTTTTACATACAAGTGCCATCGTACACCCACACGGGACCTCGGTTTTACTTCTCATCCGAAAGAAGGCACACTTGCGGCTTCTCTCTCGCCCGAAAGAAGCCGACCTACCACGGTCCAGTAACGAACCTAGAACTACTGGTGTAGGTGCCGAGCGTGCTAACCACTACACCACTGCGGCAGGTTATTGAGGAGGACATCAACAATGGAAATTTAATGGACTTTCTGAAAGGAAAAGCACATAATTTTGAATTTTAGTTTATTTTTGTGTCTTTTTTTATTTTTTTAAAATTATTATTTTATTAAACCGAGAAAAAAGAAATAAATGTCTGGGGGTGGTGGACACGGCCAAAAATGAGGGACAATAGGCTGAGGTGGTATGGACACGTCATGAGAAGAGGGGAAGAGGAGCTGGTTAGGTCCATTCCAGGAATGCATGGGGTCGGTAGCACCCGGGGCAAGGGGAGAACCGAAGCAGACGTGGGAACAGGTCTATATGGGCATGGCAGTGTGTAGCGTGAACGGGGACCTGGCGGGGTCGGGGGCGAAACTTCGGTAAACCGCTTCCTCTAATGTTACAATTTTTGGGTATTAGTGGTACCCAGTTTTTCCAAGTTGCCACCCACGTCAGTACTACCTGGGGTTGCGTTGCTTAACTTTTTGGCGGCTGAGGCATGTAGATTGGTTGGTTTGATGAGGCACGTGAGGATATGTGCTGGTGTGCAGATGGCGAATGAGAATAGGCACAAATAACAGAGTTTAAACACGTATTTATTTATCTGGAGAAATCCTGGCTCGTCCTGCGGAACTACAGGCCCACGGTACACACTGCCCGAATATATACAATGTCCAAATAATAGTAACTAGAATGCTGATGGAGAGGAGAATCCAGGCTGCATAACTCTTACTGAGAGTGTCTGTATGACTGTGTGTGTGTCAAAGAGGAGAGTCTGAGTGTGAGTGTGAATGGAATAGAATGGATGCTATTGTTTTAGCATCTATTCTTGGGTCCCTGACTAATTGCTAGATATTTTTAGCTTTTATTACCATCACCAAGTAGGAAAAGGCCCCTAAGTTGTGTAGGTCCATTGTTCTCCTTTATGACTGATTTTTCTAGGACCTGGTCCCTACAACTTCATTGATCAGAAGAGACCTCGTGTGTCCAATGCAATAAGCCGCTCCCTTGGAACACACCCCGTGTTAACAGGACTACTTTGGGCGAGTTACACTAACGTTATATAATAATGGTTCTTCTTCGAGCAGTTGATATCGTGCCCACCACACTGCAGCACGACTTTACTCCCCATCCAACGAAAGGGAAAAATCTGAAACGTTTCGTCAAGGGCCAAATCTGGAATTAATTAAACAGAAGCCTACTACACTACAAGCTAGGTATATTGTATGGTCACAATATTTGGTGAAAGAGCAATAAAAAGATGTGCTCACCTTAATAAGTGGGAGGGGATAATAACGTTGAGCACACCAGTTCTTGTCTGATCACTGAAGTTTAGCAACGCAACCCCAGCTAGTACTAACATGGGTGACTGCTTGGGAAAACTGGGTACCGCTAATGCCCAAAATCGTCGCAGTAGTGCATTGGTTGTGTAGTCTCTACATTAGAACTACGCAGTACAGCGGGCTCTAATGACCTAGTAGTTAAACGGCATAAAAAGGCATGAAACAAATAAGCGAAGTTGGAGGCCCTGAGCAAGTACAATTTGGGAGACCCAGTCGTCCTCCATGCTGGGTAAGGCATAGTGTAGTCGTGTATCAAGATTTGAAGTTCCCTCAGTATTTTATTGCAAATCATATTCTACAGAAGTCAAAATTGACCCTATTAGGTGGGAAGGCCCGGGCGGCCGTCCGTATTGCCCGCCCCAAGGCCACCCGTAATTGAAGGACCTGAACCAGGTCCGACGTCGCATGCTCACTGGGGCCCTGCGCATTCTGCACTGCTAATACATTTTCGTTATGTGTTTTAAGACCTCCAGCTAGTGATATGAAGGCGTGAGTGTCAATTTTCCACGAGAGACAATATTTTGGGACGGGGGACAAAGCATATACTGTAGATATTCCCCTGCTCAAATTTTATGGAGGGGAGGGATGAGTCTCATGTGCGTTCCCTCCTCTCTACCGACGCTTATGGCGAGGCTGATAGGAACAAATGACGTTATAAATAAATAAATTTGAGTTGGGGATAGGAATGAGATGCAATATGATTGAAGTGAAATTGGAAATGTGTTGGGGTTAATTCTGTCTTTGTGATCCCATAATTGCTTCACAATAGTCATAAATGCTTTGTTATGTTACACTATCGGGTTGGGGACTAAGAGAAGCAGCCATAACAGGCTCAACCCTTAGGAGGATGCTCGCAGGAGAGGAGGAAGTAGGTGTAGGATAGGGGAAATTTGCAGCACCCAACGTTCTCTACCAACCACCCATTTTAGTATTAACGCCGGCTGACGTTGCTTAACTTCAGTGATCTCACGAGAACTGGTGTGCCCAACGCAACTTGGGGGATACCGGAAAGCCCTTCACGGGAATGCGTTACAAGCAGCTGAAAAGGAAGAGGTAGACCATTTAAACATGTGCAGGTAGTTGAGGAAGGCAAGAGTATTTAGAACAGTGTTGGACAGGTATGATGGATGATATGAAAACAAGCATACTTTTAGCATGTCCTTCACAGGCATATGAGGTTTGATCAGATGGCGATAAATTGCCAGGTGGTTCCTGTCAACACCAGCACTAAAAATCCCTCCATGACAAACGTATTAGAAAGAATATCGTTCTTAATTGATGCGATTGATCTTCTTTTAACCATTCAGTTTATTATTATGAGCAATTAATTATTTTCAAGGAATAATAAGTGCTTTTACTGAATCAATGCCACTGTCTTCTGTTGAAGCATTGAGTCTTCTGATCTTATGAAATGTGAGTACAGTGACTTTTTGTAATTTGATTTTGTTAAAAATAGTTTTGTTATAGCAAAGGTAATCACAGCCTAAGTCTCAAATGCCACCCTTTCCTGCAAAGCAAAATTTGTTTACAATTTGATACCGTGAATGGAAGATGATGTTTTTCAGAAATTTCATACCAAAATGACGTTAATTAGAAAACCGCCCTTTGGTAATATGTCGATAAAGATGTTGTTTTCCTTTAGATGTGCTGCGCTGAATATTTGTCTTTGAAAGCTACTGTTTTTTCGGTTTTACTTCTCATCCGGAAGGCGCATTCGGGTTCTCTCTCTCTCGCCCTAAAGAAAGCAACCCATCTCGGTCCAATATCGAACCTAGAACCACTGCCACAGTTACCAAGCATGCTACCCACAGCGTCACCGAGGTGAGGTGTACAGCTTTGAGAGGTAGTAGTCACATGAAGCCGATGGGCGAAAAATAGGTGCCTGAAGAATTTGTACCGATATGAGGGATGTACCCATAGAGAAGCTTTACTGTATTTCAATGAAGGTCGACGCTGGGGTCGTTAGCACCCGTCTGCAAATCTTAAATAAGCGTGCCATATTTTAAATATTCCCGAATCCCGTGGTAGCGCCTACTTGTAGCACAGGCTCTAAAGATTCCCCCAACCAGTCGTCATAAATTAAAAGCATGTAGTAAACCCTCGGTGAAGACATCACAATAATTTCAGATCCTGCCTCGGAGGTGGACTATTGTGTTACTAGTTTCAAGTTCGATACTAGCCCTTAAATGTGCAATTGGGGGTCTAAAAGACCATAATTAAATGAGTTTTAATTTTGTATATTGTGTTTTTTTGCAGTTAAAATGTCATGAAATGTTTTGCAGGAAAGGGATAGTACAGCAGTTGCTTTGCGTGTAGTCGGATTCGCCTTTCTGACTCGGTAGCACAGAGGTAGTATTGCTCGACTGTTATGCCAGTGGTTCTAGGTTCGGTACTGGTTCGAGGGGGTTGGTTTATTTCGGGCGGTAGAGAAGTCCCGCGTGAGTCTTTCGTCGGATGCATTTATTTTGCATATTCGACTCTTTCTTGTAGTTACAGTAGTCCCTCGATATTTGGGAGTTTATCATTCCAAATTTTATGTAGAAAGCGAGTTAGGTTCAATCGTAGAACAATCATCATAATCGTTATACCCTTCTCCAACCTGTGTTGGTATCGGGTCTGCAGGCTTTAGCTCTCCACTCCCGCCTGTCAGTGGCGTAGCCAGGTTTTATAGCCAGGGGGAGCAGCAAGCATATTAGGCAAGGCGCAAAATGAGGCCGCAGGGTGACGCAGCGTAACGCAGCTCTGCGAAATTCAGCTAGCACGCAATCACCACACATTGAATCGCAGTTTTTCAACATACTGGTTTGCAATCTGCGTCAACTAAAATGGCTTTCAACGTAACAGTGATTGCCTGCTAGCAGAATTTCGCAGGGATGCGTCACCCTGCGGCCTCATTTTGCGCCTTGTCTTAAGAAGGCATTTTTCAATCTTACAAAGGCGCCATTTTCTGCACCCCCCTAGCTACGCCACTGCCGCCTGTCACCCACCAGGCTCCCATCCATTCCACACACCCCTTCGTACAACCGCTTCCACGTCTCCTTAAGTCTTCATCTACTCCGGGTGCTTACAATAACCTGTATCCCTGCTTCCCTGCTAATAGACTGATGTAGTATGTGTATACTACATCAGTCTATTCTCTTTCATCTTTTCCGCGATCTCCCATCATTCGAAATTCTGTCTGCTCTCGACACCATGCCCATGTACCGGTACATTCTCATCTCATCCGTGTTAATCCACCATACATTGATCCTATGGGTTACATCCTACTCTAGCTCTCTACTGCTGATCACTGAAGTTAAGCAAAGCAACCCCCCGGTTGGTATGCTTCTAGCATGGAGTAACCGCTTGGGAATACTGAATACTGCTAATGCTCAAAAGTCATCGTAACAGCGTAGTGTCTGTGCAGACTCTGCATTAGAACTATGCAGTGGACGAGGTCTAATGACCTTTGTAGTTGAAGGTCCCTAAAATATTAACGAAACACAAATCCGTTGCTCTGGAACACTGATTCTAGGTGCTTGAACTGCTGAACCTTTAACGACCGCCCCAAGACCTACACTTGCTCTGATGATTATTTCTTTCGCCTTAATTGATCATACGATGGATTCGTTGTTTTTGAGTGAATTACGTTGTCGAGAAAAGAGCCGCGCGGAATTCGCGAATTTTGAGGATCTACTGTACTCCATTTCGAATGGCTGTAGTAGGTTTTAATACTTTTTCTTTGGACTTCTTATCATTACAATCGTACTAGGAGAGAGATTACGTATGTAATTAGTGTGAATGGTGAAATTGTTTGAGAAGTTTCAATTGTATCTAAATCACTACTGATCTACTGTAAATGCTGGCCAAACTTCTCCATAGGGGATCGAATAATCTGTTGTTTATGAAGACCTTTCAAGCGTTTTACTTTCACCATATATTTGACTGTGAACAGCTGGTCTGCTGTCAACATATTGAATATGATAACGTTTTACTGCTAGATTGGCCTTCAAAAGCAGCCCATCGTTATTTTATTAGTGTGACGTCATTGATAATCCAGGTTGTCACCCGATTGAAGTAAAATATGCCTATTATTGAGATGTATTAAAGCTATTAAGCAAGAGTTACGTCCTTCACAGTGGCACGCGATATTTTGATCAGCGGAAATGTTCCAAAACAGTCACAACGAATAGGGAACAATAGGTATGAGCGATGAAGCAGCTCAGAAACTCCTAACCCTTTTCCCGCCAATGGCAGGATCGGGTGCCCATCTTGACTCTCCGAATGAACACAAGGGCGATATATTGGACAATGTTTTCCCCAGCGAGTTGCCGTCCAAAGCAGTAACTCCGATGCTTATTTATCGTCGGTCTACTATTCGGGGGAGGGGGGGGAATCATCCATGGGTACATGGAATCACAAAAATGGGTACCTAACCCTGGAAAGGATTAGTAGTTAATTTTTTTGAAGCAAGCGTACCAGCCATCACGTGTAGAGGGGCACTTCTGCTTGGTGTCGCGTCAGTAACAAGATGGGATGTAAAATTTGGGCTGTTGTCACTACACTGCAAGCAGCCTCTCCACTTTGGCAGTTGAGAGACTAACTCTCATTCCCACATGATACTGTAAAACTCCTAAGACCCTCCTAAGGCATAATTGTTGTGTCCTTCAGCAATACTTGCAATGGTCTTTCCTTTCAGGAAGCCCTCCACCTTTTCACCTCCAACGGTATTCCATTAGGAATGGTTCTTGATAAAAATGACTAGTAGTATGAGTCTCTCTGTTCCCTTATCTCCCTTGTGCCCTTATCCCGTCTGCATCCTCTCAATTCGTGAGGTAGGCCGGCATCCTCCATCACCATCATGATGGTGATGATGATGTTTTATAGAATATAGAGAGACAATTTTCAGAAAGCAGTTGTTAATACAAGTTAAATGTTATTCGGGATCCGAAACATTCGCCCCCGACCTTTCGCCCCCTCCCTGGAGCTTTCGCCCCCACACATTTCGCTCCTCGGACGTTTCGCCCCCCCAAACATTTCGCCCCTGGGAGGGCAATGAAATTTTAGTTTATTTTTGCATATAAGAAATATGCGGCAATATCGGCAAGAATTCTACATATTGTGGAGGACATCAACAATAGAAATTTAATGGACTTTCTGAAAGCCATAGCACACAATTTTGAATTTTAGTTTGTTTGTGTTTTTTTTTATTTTTTAAAAATTATTATTCCAGTATATTAAAAAGAGAAAAAAAAAAATAAATGTCTGGTGGTGATGGACAACGCCAAAAATTAGGGAGAATTCCCTCGCTAGGTCTATTCCAGGAATGCAGGTGGTCAGTAGCACCCGGGGCAGGGGGAGACCAAAGCAGACGTGGGAACAGGTTGTCCATAAGAACATGGCAGTGTGTGGGGTGGACGGGAACCTGGTTGGAGATAATTCTAATTGTAATTTACTGAAGCTTCCGTAGAAAGCATGTGTGAGCGTGTTGACGACTGGCTATCTTGGAAGTGTAATTATAGAGGCTAAAGGCAGCGTGTAAGTGGATTTTTTGTATTTATTTATTAGTTAAGGGTCAGGACTTCAGGGCTAAACAAGGAGTTAGCAGATCAGGGGTATTATAAAAGTTTAAGAAGTGAAAAGAAAGTCAGTGGGAGGCGGTAGTACAAGGTAGCTTAGTACAGTAGCACAGAAGGGCCACGTGGGGAACAGTGAAGGTAGATAGGGTAGAAGTGGTAGGCAGGTGGTAAATAATTAAGGGGCATAGGAATTAGAGTGGGGCTAGGCAGAGGCAACTAAGAACTGAAGGTAGAATTATAGAAAGTGTGAAGAGGAACAGAAAAATGGGAAAAGGAGTAAATACAGTAGGTAAAGGAAATACTAAGATGGGGAAAAAGCAGGGATGGTTAGGGGACAAAGAAAAGGAGGGGGACTCTGAAATACACTGCTACCCAGAGAATTGCAAGTTTGAGGGCCAAGAGGAGGGAGGGATGATTTGGTGTGACTGGTGCTACAGGTGGTTCCATAAGGACTGCACCAGCATCTCCCACCTCAAGGAATGTGGGGTGGACATTCCAATGGGGTACAAGGAGGAGGTACATGTGGACAGCCATTGGAGGTGCTTAATGTGCTCCATTAAGTGGTCACTGGCTGCATCTCAGCGGGATATTGAAAGGTTGGACAGGATAATGGGGCAAAGAACCAGCAAAACAAGGAGCATGGAGGAACACATTGACCTGCTGGCTCAGCAGCTGGTAGAAATTCAGGGGCAGATAGGGAGATTAGAAAGTATGATGATGGCTAGTGCAAGGCAAAAGCATGGAAGCAATGGGGCACTAGACATGAAGGGTAAAACTGTGGACAAGACAGCAGGAATAAAGGTGAGTGAGAGGGAGACAGAGGGGAAGAGAAGGGGCAGACAAGGAGACAAAGGACATGATAAAGGGCATGTGGACAGGTCAGTCCTGATACTGGGAGATAGGGCAGTATCAGATGGGTTAAACCAATTGACCATGAATGGCAAGGAGAGGGATAAGGTAACAGTGGTATCACTTCCAAGGGGAAAAATCAGAGATTATAGGGACTGTCTAAAAGACTTACTTAGAAGAGAAGGGATGGAGTGTTTGGTGGTCATCTGCCTTGGAGCAGAGGAACTGGCAGAAAGTAATGCTGTGAATGTGTGGGAAGCACTGACAGACCTCATTGCAGGCTGCAGGGAGAGAAGGGGGGTATCTATCAGAGTTTGCACTATCCCTACAAATGGTGAGAAAAAGATGGAGAGGGCAAGGGCAACCTGGATAAACAGAAGGCTGTGGCAGTACAGAAAGGACTTGGACATCCAGCTCATAGAAAGCAGGGCCCCCTTGATAGGACAGGAGAGATGCTGGATTGGAACTAGTAACCACCCCACAAGAAAGGGCACCAGATTGATGAGGAATCAGATGCAGGCATTTGTGAAGGAGTTCCTAGCTAGAAAGGAGCAAGGGAGGCAAGGGTGATAGGGCCATACAAGGAAGCCTGAGGATTGCATTTGCAAATGTTCAAGGGGTGAGGAGGAAAGGGAAGTGGATGGAGCTATGTGAAATTATGAGGCAGGAAAAGGTAGATATCATGGGGCTGGCTGAGACACATCTAAGGGGGGAGGAGGGGTATGTAGATGATGATGTCAATGCAACCTTTTGGAACAGAAAGGATGGTGAGAAGAAAGGAGGTGGGGTTGGAATCATGTTGGGGAAGAAAATTAAGGGAATAAGGTGGGGTGAGGATTGTAGGGAGCATGGGTGGATAAAGGTACAGAGAGGAGGTAGAAAGCTGGCCATTGGGGTAGTATACATGGGTATAGAAGGTACAGGAGGGGGCTGGAACGAACGTATATACAACTGCTTACAGGAGGACATGGAGGGCCTGCTCCTGGAGGGCTACCAAGTTGTAATAGTGGGGGACTTCAATGGGCATCTACAGGAGATGGATGGGGTTGAAAATAGAAATGGTAGGATGCTAAAGGGCTTTGCATGTCAAAACGGCATGGTAATAGTTAACCTTCTGAAGTGCTGTCAGGGAAGGATCACAAGGGTGGGACCACAGAATGGCTCATGCATTGACTTCTGCTTGGTAGAGAATGATCTAGTGCAGGAGGTGTGTGGAATGACAGTGGATGAGGAAAACAGGGTGGGTTTAGATTCTGACCATAATCTAATTATGAAAAAACGGATAAATGTGGGAACGGATACATGTGGGAAGGAAAGTCAGCTGGCAACTGAAGAAATGGTTTAAACAGGAGGAGTTCCAGAAGGACATGGAAGCTGTACTGGAAAGTAAAGAAGCCACATATGCTGAACTTATAAGTGCCCTAATAGACAAAGCTAATGAAGGACAGGGAAGAGGTAAAGGAAATGGGAATAAATGGAAGAAACCATGGATGGATGCTGAGGCATGGGAGGCTATTGAAAGTAGACGTCAAGCTAATAGGAAGCATAGGCAAGCAGTTAGAGGGGGAGATGAGGAAAGCATTAGACAAGCATGGGATGTCTATCAGCAGAAGAAAAGAGAGGGAAAGGAAGTAGTGGGTAGGAAGATAGCAGAGGGGGATAGGAGGAAATGGAGGGAAATCATGGATGGGGGAAAACAGATGACCAAGAAATTTTGGAGATATGTCAGGGATAGACATAGAGAGAGGAGTGAGGTAGTAGGTAATGGTAGGAAAGCTTTAGTGGATAAGGATGGCAGAAATATAACCAGCAGAGAAGGCATTAGAAGGATTTTGATGGAGTATGGATGTGGGTTCTCCTCTACTGGTGGAAAGGTGGTGGAAGGGCCAAACAGACCAATAATAAGCCAGAGAGCATCAGCTGGAGAGGCATGCTTTACCAGGGTAGAGTTAGATAAGGAGATAAATGCATTGAAGTTGGGAAAAGCATGTGGGGAGGACAAGGTAGCAAATGAGTTTCTCAAGGCACTAGGAAGTAAAGGTAGAGAATTGCTCTTAAGGATATTTAATGGGTGTTTAGGGGATGGAAAATTACCAGATGACTGGGGCATCACACGGGTAGTGATGCTGTACAAGGGCAAGGGAAAGAGCAAGGAAAGTTTGGACAGTTACCGGCCAGTAGCTATAAACAGTTGCATGTATAAGCTATTTGCTGGGTTAGTAAGAGGGCGATTAGGGACAATAATAGAAGGGTCAGGCAAACTAGTAGAATTCCAAAATGGGTTCCGAAAGGAGCATAGAACGGGTGATAGTCTGTACATGATTACACAGATTATGGAAGTAGTACAAAGAAAGAAAGGGAAGGCATACCTCTGTTTCCTGGATGCCAAGGGGGCATATGATAAGGTGAATAGAGAGAAGCTATGGGCAGTTCTTCCCAAGTATGGGGTTAATAAGGGGCTAGTGGAGCTGCTCCAGAAGCTATATATGGGCACTAGGTATGATTTCCATTGGGAGGGAATAAATACGGGACAGATAGGTGTGGACAAGGGATTGCGACAGGGCTGTCCATTATCACCAATGCTGTTCCTAGTGTACATCAATGAACTGGGGCTCAAGCTCCAAGATAGTGGGCTGGGGTTTCCTCTGGGGGATGGTAACAAATTGCCAGCCATCTTTCAGTGTGATGATATAGTTCTGCTGACAGAGGGTGAGGGAGAGCTCCAAGAAGAACTGGATATCTGTGAGCAGTTCAGTAGGGATTTCCAGTTAGAATTTGGTCAAGATATAACAAAACTGATGATCATTGGAGAGGATGGCATGCAGCCTAGTAATAAGATGCCAATCAAGCTTGGGGAGAGGGAGATAGAGGTAGTGTCAGAGGTTGCATACCTGGGGGTTAAACTCACAAATGATAGGGGATACTTAAAGGCAATGGAGGAAAACATCATGTGTAAGATAAAAACCAGAGAAGGATTAATAAGGAAACTGGCGTTTGATTCATTCTCAAGGTATGAAATGGTTAGGGGGCTATGGAAAGCAGTAGCAGTTCCAGGGCTAACGTATGGAAATGAGGTTCTGTGCATTAGTAAAAAGGTAAGGGACTGTATGGAAGTAGCCCAAAGAAGGTTAGGCAGGATGGCATTAGGGGGAAATAGGTTCACAGCAGTAGAAGCAATACAAGGGGACATGGGGTGGTCTACATTTGAACAGAGAGAAATGATAAGTAAGTTGCTATACTTATGCAGGATATGGGGGCTAGGGAAGGAGAATCCGGTATGGCAGGTCAATGCATGGGTAAACAACATGAGGGTATCTACCAACTGGGAGAGGAGGGTAAACCAGATGTCAAAGAAGATAGGCATAACACTGCAACCCAGGGAGAGCAAGGAGGGGGCAACAACATTGCGAAGACTAGTACAGGACAAAGTTAAGGAATGGGGGTTAGGGCAGTGGCGGCAGAGTATGGAGGGAAGGGCGGCAAAGAAAACGCTGATGGTGTATGGGAACAAGCTTAACATAGAGAGGGAGATAATCTATGACAATACGTGGGAGAGCTCACTTCTGTTTCGGGCAAGAGCTGGGTCACTGGAGACGAAACAGAGGATGGCAAAGATCACAGGTGGAGAGGTGGGCTGTGGATTGTGTGGGGATCGAGTGGAGGATGTCAGGCATGTGATCCTGGCCTGTCCAGCGCTGGGCCACTGCAGGATGAGTTGGGGAACCCCCACCTTGGAAGAGGTTCTGGGGTTGATAGGTTCTGGTGTGGAGCGGCTGGAGTGGGTGCGAAAGACAAAGGTACTCCTAGGGTGCTGGTGGAGATCTAGGTATATGGGCCTGGCATGAAAAATCTCGCTAGCAAGGTATCCGTCACAAAGGATTACATATTCATATTCACATACTGCAAGCAGCCTTTTCTTTGGCCAATATGGGAGTGGGGGACTAGAACCCGCAAACTCCACCCTGCCACAGGCGGGATAAGAGTGTGATGATAATGATGATGATGACGGCTCAGAAAAAGGTCCGAATGAACAGAGCGGCGAGTTGCGTTGGACACACCAGTTCTCTTCTGATCACTGAAGTTAAGCAACGCAAGCCCAGTTAGTACTGATATGAGTGGTCGCTCGGGAAAGCTGGGTACTGCTAATACCCAATAATCGTCGCATTAGTGTAGTGTCTGTGCAGTATATGCATTAGAACCATGCAGTGGACGGGTCTCTAATGACCTCGTAGTTGACGGGACCTTAAACAACAACAAACAAACCAAATGAACAATGCTGTTTTCCTAAATAAAAACAGAATAAAAAACCTGCCATCTACCCTCCCAGGGGCGAAACATCCGAGGGCGAAAAGTTTGGGAGCGAAAGCTCCGGGGGGTCGAAAAGTACTCAGGAGCGAAAGGTCGGGGGCGAAAAGTCGGTGGCGAAACGTCGGGGGCGAAATGTCGGGGGAGAAACTTCCGTAAACCATGTTATTCCATTGACTGATTAAAATAAAGTTAAAAAGCTTTTCTTAAGCCTCACGAGTAAGTTATATTTGCTATAATAATCGTAAAAGAGCTACATAACGGTCAGTTTATAAACTATTGCCATTGTGTACTTCCGCTGTAATGTTGTTTGGGATCAAAATGTCAACCAGAGATTGTATGGTGATAATTAGTGTAGCGTGGTAACCTCTGTCATTGTTAATATTTTTCACGCCATTTATTGTTATTAAATTACTTTAAATAATTGCTTTACTCATTAATGAAATTGTTCCTCATGTGATAATAAATTTGTAAACAGGTTGCCTAAGGCATGTAAAATGATGTAAAGCACTTAATCTCATAACATCCACATCTCGTCTATGGCAAGGTCGGGTCTCCTTGTCCCCATTCTCCATTTTTTCTTACTTCCAACAGACACTCGAACACCCTACTTGAGCCGCCTTGAGCACCCTACTTGTTCCATTACTTGTGTCTTCCTATTCACATCACTATGATGGTCCAGGCCAGCTCTAAAAAGGGCATAATGCTATTTACGTGAATGTTTTCTACTTGTAATGGTTTAAATCGGGGAATGCAACGTTTTCCATCCCGTAGGAGTCTGCAGTCCTACTGGCCTTGGCGTATTTCAACTGTAAGCTTGGGGATCCCAGAAAACTTTCTCATACCGGCCTAATAGTTGCACTACCGCTATTACGTGTTTCATGTTTACCGCAAGTTTCCCATTCGTGAACCATCCCTAAAAGGCATTTCTTACAGTACCAACCCTTACCGCCCCACTTGTTCACGGTTTACGGAAGTTCCGCCCCCGACGTTTAGCCCCCCACACATTTCGCCCCTCGGATGTTTCGCCCCTGGGAGGGTAAATGGCCGTTTTTTTTTTGTTGCTCTGCTTACTGTAATAATAATTTTAATAAAATAAAAAAACACAAACACTAAGCAAGACTGTCACATAAAAAAAAAATGCAAACATAAACTAAAATTCGAAATTGTTGGCTATGCATTCAGAAAGTCTGTTAAATTTCTATCGTTGATGTCCTCCACAATGCGTAGAATTCTTGCCAAAATTGCTAAATTTTTACCTTACCTATTCCTTGAAACACTCAGAAAAAGGTCCAAACGAACAATGCTGGTTTTCTAGGCAAAAACAGGATAACAAAATACCGGCCAAAATGTGGTAAAAATCAAGGGCTGGCATTGACGATATTTACGGAATTTACGCTAATTTACGCTATTTGCGATATTTACGATATTTACGCTGGCATTTCACCTTACCTAAAACAGAATCAAAACATAACAAAAAAACGGCCATTTGCCCTCCCAGGGGCGAAATATCCGGGGGCGAACCGTCCGATGGGCGAAATGTGTGGGGTCGAACGTTCCGGATCCCCTTGTACACATACAGGAGCAGCCACATTGCATTGTACATTCCAGTTCTTGTATGATCAGTGAAGTTGAACAACGCAGCCCCAGCTAATACAAGAATGGTGACTTCTTGGAACACTGGGTGCTGCTAATACCCAAAAATCGCTATAACAGCGTAGTGTCTGTGTAGACACTGCATTACAGCTATGCAGTGGACGGGGCTCTAATGACATTTGTAGTTGAAGTCCCATTAAGTCCCTTTCAAAGGAACAAGCGGCACGAATATTGCTGAATTGCATTATTGAAATAGTCAAAAATAGCTAAATCCGTTTCCTGCCTATGATAGGGCTGGTTATCCTTTTGTTCTGTTATCTCTACACACACTGGGCATTTTTATACAGATGGCTGCCGACCTAATGCTGTAAACCCGTACTTATTTAACATCAACGTATTTACTTCATTGAGGTACTTCCACCAACATCAGGATAAATGCTTTAGGGAGCGGCCACACCAGGTTGGACACACCAGTTCTCGTACATGAAAACTGGGTACCGCTATTAGGGGAGGCTGTTGTACCTAGGGCCACGTTTTTGAAAAATTATTGTAGCTTTAGCCTTAATAACATTTTTGTGGGGTCACCTGTCTCAGTTGATTATTTGATATCTTATAGACATACAGCCAAACCTCATGTAGATGCTATATTCCAAACTAAGTCTTTTGATTTTATGGGTACTCATGTAGTGCCATACACTAACTCTGCTGGAGAGGCCTGCAGATCTTTTATTGCACAATGCAATGTTAGTAAGATGATAGGAATTTTATCGCAACAATGTAATGGATCATCTCTTGATTTCAGCGAAGCTTTTAATTGACGTTGAAATCTTTCTATCATCCCATTTGATGCTGGGTGATAGGCTGTGGTGTGAATGTGTAAGATGCCGAGTGTATCATAAAGATGTTTAAAAAGTAATGAGTCAAATTGCTTGCCTCTGTCGGTAGTAATTGTAGAGGGGATACCAAACCGGGATATCCAGTGATGTTCTAATGCAATGGCAACAGTGTGAGCAGTTGCATCTGGTATAGGGACTGCTTCTGGCCAGTGTGTAAAGCGTTCAATGCATGTTAGGAGATATCTATTTTCTTTAGATGGATCGATGTGGATCTTATCAAACCATTTTGTTGCAGGTGCAGGAATTCCTATTCTTGAAAAATTATGTCTGTAAATCTTGCTCCTCTGACATTGCATGTATACTTTTGTCCATTGTGCAATGTTTTTGTTCATGAGTGGCCAGACATATCTTTCAGAAATCATATGTCGAGTTGCAGCTATCCCAGGGTGTGCCAGATTATGCATTTGAGAAATCTCAGTTTATGAAAACAGTGTGGTACCAATGGCCATGGTCGAGGTAAAGTCATATCACACAGTAAACTATTTGGTGAGCCTGGAATAGGTATTAGTTGAATATTGAGTGATTGTGGTGATTCATGCAATTGTTGGAATTCTTCAGCGTTTTCTTGCTCTTTTTGCAATTTTTGGACATCAATATGGGTGATAGATGATGAAACACAGTTAAGTGAAGCTCTGAACAGAGTGACTGCTACTGTGTTGTCATGTCCATGTATGTGTTTAATATCAGTAGTGAACTGTGATATATATTCTAAATGCCATGCTTCACGAGGTGAATGTTTATCACCATGCATGGCCATTGAATAAATAAGTGGCTTATGGTCTGTAAATATTGTGAAATGTCTGCCTTCAATAAAGTACTTAAAATGTTTAATTGCAAGATAAATGGCTAATAACTCTGCCAAAGGTGCTATAACGTTTTTCCACTGCTTGAAATTTGTTAGAAAAGAATCCTAGTGGTTCCCAGACATTATTAACACATTGCTGCAACACTGCTCCTGCTGCTATATCAGATGCATCTGTAAACAAACCAATAACTGCATTTGTATGAGAAATAGGATAATTTAACGTTTTGCCATATAATTGTGAAGTAAATTCCATGATGCGTGGAATTGGGTATATATCTGGAATTGTCCTGGCATTCAGGGCACAGCAATCCCCTACAATGTGCCACTTTTCACCTTTGTTAACTACACCAAGGGATTTCATGGAGATTTTTAAATTCTTCCTTGGCTATTTTGAGTCATACAGGGTCAAGTCGTCACATCCGAGCATGAACAGAAGGACCATTTGTAGGGATTATGTGATGAGAGATATTGTGTGGCACATCCAAGTAGGCTGATCTTGAAATTCTGTGAGTATTTTCTTATATTTGATGTCTAGGTCAGGAGCCAAACTAGAAAGTCTTTGATATGTGTTGGGAAATTGCATAGTGATGCCTGAAAGTTCAAACCCTGTGATATGATCTTTGAGTCTATGCTGCCCTACATCCACTACTAGGTTAAAATGTGAAAGGGAATCAGCACCTAATATTGCATACGTGACATCTGCAACAATAAAATTCCACATGATGGAACATCTCAATCCTAATTCCACTTGCAGTCTATGGGTGTCATATGTTTGTATTGGTGAATGATTTGCTGCATACAGCATTAAATCATTAATCTTGGAAGGGTGATTTCTTAACTTTGACAACACACTAAACTCAGATAAAGAAGAGATGACTGTTCATGTGGCCCTTGTCACTTTGCATCTCTTGAAGTGATGGGCTTACTTGTTTCCCACTTGAATTGGTGGCGAGTAGTTGCAGGGAGCTTGACATTTTCTTGCTTTTGTACCATAAGTTTTATGGTACCAACAAATGTCAGTTGTCTGACTGTATGATTGATTTTGTCTTGTTCGTGATTGTGAAAGTGAACGTGGTCTGCTATTTATGTTAAAATGTAGTTGTCGAAAGGAGAAGGAACTAATTTTTGTTTGTAAATCCTCCACTTGTTGGAGTAATTTCTGAAGCTGCACTTGTACTGATGAAGAATCATAAGTGTTGATGTCACTAGGTGGTGATGTAACTGCATTGAGCTGTTGTGAGGAGGGGTCCAACACTTCAATTCTTTTATCATCCATTTTGGCTAATTTTTCTATAGATGTGGTCGTATCAGCTGTTGCTAAAACTATTCGAACTTTTCTGGGTAGGCGAGATATAAAAAGTTCTTTAATAATAGACATTTCTCCAGGTAAATAGTTGAATCTCCTGCCAATTGTTGCATGTGCCATAACAATTGTGAGGGTTTCCTATCTCCCAACTCTAGATTGTTCAACAGCTTTTGTAATTTTTGTTGTTTAGAGAGAGAACTCCTTTTTTCTATAGCTCATTTGAGGGTCTCATAAGTGTTAACTAAATAAAGCACTCAGGGTGTGGATAATCTTCTATAAGTTGAAAAATTAGTTTGCTTAGAATTGTCATGAAACGTATAGTGTGTGGTAGTTGAATATCACGTTCTTGCTGTTTGCATTTGACTTAAAGCAAGTGGTAGTGTAGTAGCATTATGCCACTACATGCATTCATTCTATTTTTATTTGAATTTCAAATTGGAATCTCAACTAAGAATAGTTATTGAGAAAGCAGGTTTTTGAAATATAAAAAAATAGAATGAAAAATCAGTTGATTATCAGTGGTGATCCAGTGAGGACGTGTATTTATGTGTTGAAATCACAAACAACTTATTGGTTATCATTCAATCTGTTACATATTATTTTATTGTTAAAAGTTTCTAGTTAGATAATTGAATTAAAACAAGTTTATTTTGTCAGACATTTGGAATAGATATTTTTAATTTCCAAAAAGGGCGAACGCAGTGTGCAACAGCCCAAAGATGAAAGACATTTGGCAAACACCACAATTGGTGACCTGGATGTGATTTACAGGCTATAAGATAATGAAAAGTGACGAGTGGAGTGCCATATAGCCACTGTTTCTCTAGCTACCATCCATGGTTTTGAAGGATTAGTTTGTGGTAGGACTGACCAGCAATTCATTTTTTTTAATAGACTATAGTAGACAGCCAAATAGTGCCACGAAATATTGTTATTGTGATACACTGTGGATATTGGTGGTAAGATTTATCAATTCTATTAATCTTAATAAGGACTTGTATTGAATTAAGTTGTGATGTCCACCTTCACAATGGAAGAACAGAATCCAATAACCATTAGTAGTGAAGATCCTTCTGTAAATGCTGCCTATCAGAATTTTAAAATATTCAAGTTACTAGCTTTTTGGATTCACGACCCTGAAATGTGGTTCACCACAATAGAATATCGTTTTCGCATATATCAGATAAAGTCGGATTCTAGGAAATTTGATTTGACGGTGGATGCTTTACCACCTGATGTAATCCTTGACGTTCGGGATCTTATTTTGTGACCCCCACCAACAGAGGCTTATGAAGCACTGAAGGCAGCCATAACTCAGAGAAGTTCGTTATCGCAGCAACAAAAACTCCATCAACTGCTTACAGATCAGCAGCTTGGAGATAAAAAACCTTCACAGTTGTTGAGGAGAATGCAACAACTGGCAGGTGACTCCACAACTTCACCAGGGAATGCATCGATTATTAAGAAGCTTTTTATGTACCGTTTGCCACGTAAAATTCGTGTGGTCTTAGCAATGGCCGATTCCAATACATCTTTGGAAAAATTAGCAGAAATGGCCAACAAGATAATGGAAGTCCTCAATCCCACTGTAAGTCAACTCAACATGGCTTTGGATATGCCTGCATCTGCCCCAGTCCCTACTCCAACATTTTCTGCTATTTCTTCTGTGCAAGACCTTCAAATTGAGAAATTGACCTCTATGTTAGAAGATTTGACAGCCAAGGTCAATTCCCCAACTTTTACACATAATCGATCTACATCCCACAGTTGTTCAAATTCAAGGAGTAGACGCACTCAGGACCAAAAAAATGGACTCTGTTGGTATCATCAAACTTTTGGGAAATCGGCCAGGAAGTGCAAAGAACCATGATCACATAAAAACGGAGAGGCCCATCATCCTTAGAGTTGATGGATGATTGTAATCAAGCCAAAAGTCATCTTTTCTTTATCAAAGATGCCACAACTCAATGTTCCTTTTTAGTGGACACAGGAGCCGATTTGAGTATCTTTCCTAGATCGAAAACTGAACTGCCACCACAGGATTTCACACTTTTTTGTGGCCAGTAAATCTCCCATTAATACCTATGGAACATGTCGACTTAAAATAGAGTTAGGACTACGTCGGTCCTTTTCATGGGACTTTATCATCGCAGATGTATCACATGCCATAATAGGTGCCAATTTTCTGGCACATTTTCAACTGGTAGTGGCCGTTGGAAGGCGTAGGCTGTGCGACCGGATAACTGGATTGCAAGTTGCAGGAGTTATGGTACAGAAGTCGGTTTCCTACCAGCGCTTATCTAGTGTTGCACCAGACATCAGTTCTCATTATAAATCTTTGTAAGTTGAGTATCGAGATGTCACCATACTAAAGTCAGCTTCAGTTTCTGTTCCGCACAACATTTTCAACTATATTGTAACTACTAGTGGGCCACCTGTCCACAATCGTGCTCATTGACTAGACCCAACTCGGTTAGCTATAGCCAAGCAAGAGTTTCAAACACTTCACGAGATTGGCTATATTCGTCCATCTGCAAGTCCATGGTCGAGTCCACTACATATGGTGCCAAAAGCTAATTCTTTCAGGATTGTGGGCGATTTCCGAGCACTAAATGCCTGCACCATACCAGATCATTACGCAGTACCGCATCTCATGGAGTTCAATTCGCAACTCCATGGGAAACGCATCTTTTCACAGTTGGATTTGATGAAGGCTTATCACCAAATCCCAATAGCTCCAGAGGACATTTCAAAAACAGTTGTCACCACTCCTTTTGGTTTGTTTAAGCATACCCGCATGCCTTTTGGTTTGCGAAATGCGGCTCAAACATTCCAGCTATTCATTGACTCAGTACTGGGCGATTTGCCTTATGTATTTACATATATCGACGATATATTGATTGCAAGTGAGGAGGAATTTTTTGTTTGTTGGTGTTTTTAGGGCCCTTCAACTACAAGGTCATTAGAGCCCCGTCCACTGTGTAGTTCGGATGCAGGGACTGCACAGACACTACACTAATGCGACGATTTTTGGATACTAGCGGTACCCAGTTTTCCCAAGCGGCCACCCATGTCAGTACTAACTGGGGTTGCATTGCTTAACTTCAGTGATCAGACGAGAACTGGTGTGTCCAATGCAACTCACCGCTCCCGTGAGGATGAAGCTAGCCATATGCGACACCTACAGCAAGTTCTTGACCGATTGCATCAATTTGGACTGACTATTAATCTTTCGAAGTGTGTATTCAGAGTTTCATCATTAGATTTCTTAGGACATCAGATTACTTCTGATGGCATCTTTCCCTTATCTCAGAAAGTGGATGCCATTCGAAACTTCCCCAAACCAGAATCAAGGCACTCACTTTGTCGATTTTTGGGACTTGTAAACTTTTATCACCATTTCGTTCCCAAGTGTGCTGCTCTCCTTCAGCCTTTACATAACATGTTGGTTGGGTGAGTTTCCAAAAACGCGGTTCTTACATGGTCCTCATCAGCAGTTGAAGCTTTCCATCAAGTAAAGAATGCTCTTGCTGAGGCTACTCTATTGGTTCATCCAGATCCAGATCCTAACACTCAAGTGGCTCTTTTTTACTGATGCTTCAGATGTGGCAGCCGGTGCAGTTTTGCAACAACTGATCAATGGTGAATGGCGACAACTTGACTTCTTCTCAAATCAATTCAAGATTCCTGAAACTTGGTACAGTGCTTTTGGCCCGGAGTTGTTAGTGATTTATCTAGCTGTTAAGCATTTTCTCTATTTTCTTGAGGGCCGCCATTTTGTGATATATACTGATCACAAACCTCTAAGGCCTGGTTCACACGGCAACCTATTCGATACATTTCTCATACACAATTTTATCGAATACGAGACAGAGTTTCACATGGCGACTATTCAATTCGAGTTTTCACGTATAGAGGGACACTGCAGGAAAGCACAGATAGTATGTGAACTAACAGTCGTCATCACAAATGCATGCATTCAAGGGGTCCACTTATTACAGGCCTGGGAGCGGCTTATTGCATTGAACACACCAGCTCTCATCTGATCACTGAAGTTAAGCAATGCACGCCCAGCTAGTACTAACATGAGTGGCCATTTGGGAAAACTGGGTACTGCTAGTACTTACAATTGTCGCATTAGGGTAGTGTCTGTGCCGTCTCTTCATTAGAACTATGCAGTAAATGGGGCTCTAATGGCCTTTGTAGTTGAATGGCCCTAAAACAGCAACAAACAAACAATTACAGGGCAGTGGTTGAGCCAACTATGCTATATGGATCAGTGTTGGGCAGTGAGAAAGACTCAGGTCAACAGAATGCAGGTAGCTGAGATGCGACTGCTCTAGTACATGAGTGGGGTGTAGAGAGTAGATAGGATTAGGAATGAGTATAATAGAGGTAGTGTGGGGGTGGTGGACATCACTGAAAAAGTGAGAGAATAGATTGCAGTGCTATGGGCACGTAATGTGAGGAGATGAGGAGCTCGTTAGGTCCATTTGAGGAATGCAGGTGGTGGGAAGAACACGGGGCAGGGGGAGACCAAAGCAGACGTGGGAGCAGGTTGTCCATAAGGATATAGCAGTGTGAGGGGTGGACGGGGAACTCGTGGAAGATCGATGGGAGTGGAGGGCTAGAACCCACAGACTCGACCCTGCCACAGGCGGAATAAGGGGTTGATGATGAGGCAGGTGCACAAGCATCCCACATTTCAAAATCTGGAAAAACTTTTGCTAAAGTTTCTTTTCTGACTTAGTATGGGGAAAAAGTTTGGTCATGTGAACAGCACAATAGCAAAATAAGTGCCACTGCTTCTCGTATTCGAGAATATCGTATTTGAGAATCTCGCATCTCAGTGACAAGTTCGGTCAGTATACAGGAAAATTTTTTTTCTCATATTCGAGATTTCCCCGCATGGCCTCCATCTGAACAATCCCATATGGTTTTAATTGTCACTTCTTTATTCGAGAAAAACTCGTATACGATATGCGGGAAAAACATTGCCATGTGAGCGAGGCCTAATACATTCCATGTCAATGCGTTTTGACCATCATTCACCTCAAGAGGCTAGACACCTGTATTTTTTAGCAGCATTTACGACTGACATTCGACATATTCATGGTGTCCACAATAATGTTGCAGATACTCTCTCCAGATCATCTATTAACTTCATAGAGGATTCTTCGAATTGTGTCACCTTACAGCAACTTCGTACAGCACGAGATATTGATGAGGAATTATCACAAATTCAAGTGCATCCTCAGTCACTGAGAATACAGCTTGTTCCTATACCTGGTTATGACATCAGTCTCTTCTGTGATACTTGTACTACTCGTCCCAGACCATTTGTTCCACTAGTTCTTCATTCTGCAATTTTCCGACAGGTTCATAACTTGTCACATCCAGACATTGCAGCAACTTGTTGACTCCTTGCTGAACGATATGTCTGACTGTCTCTTAATAAGGATGCAGCAGAATGGACACGTTCATGTTTGCAATGCCAGAGGAGTAAAATTCATTGGCATGTTTCCTCACCAGTAGGCATTTGCACACCTCCTGCTCGATTTGATCGTCTTCATTTAGACCTGGTAGGCAGCTCCCACCATCAAAGGGTCAGCGTTATATCATGATATTATCAACTGGTTCACTTGCTGGCCAGAAGCAATACCAGTACCAGATGCAATGGCCACGATGGTAGCATCTGCCTTGATATCACATTGGATATCTCGTTTTGGCAATCCTTCAACTGCAACAATGGATCGAGGTCTTCAATTTGATTCACTCCTTTTTACTCAGCTGTGTAGCACCCTAGGAATCCATCATATTAGGACAACCTCTCATCATCCAGCTTCAAATGGTATGATAGAGAGGTTCCATTGTCAGCTGAAGGTTTCATTAAAAGCCACTGGTGATCTTCCCATCATACTTTTGGGATTGCACTGCTCGATGAAAGAAGACCTTTCTTCCACTCCAGCTGAAGCTGTCTATGGTGTAACGTTATGCCTACCAGGGGACATTTTTGCCACTGAGACTATCACCAGCCCTCCCCTTGATTTTGTGGATCGGCTACATGGTCAGATGCAAACATTACTTTATACCTCACCAAGGCAACCTACAAAACGTCCGATATATCATTTCCCCCAATTGAATGATTCGATGCATGTGTTTGTTTGCAGAGGTGTGTTGAATCATCCATTGATTCAACCCTATGACGGCCCTTTCAAAGTTTTGCACCATCATGATAAGTATTTTACCCTCGATCTCAATGGACGTTCTGATAATATTTCCATTGATCACCTGAAGCCTGACTTTCTCTCCAACCTCAATACATCTACATCTACTGATACATCTAGATCTCATGATACATCTTCTTCACCAATCCAAACGCGTTCCCATACAGGCTCCTCTCATGTTCATTTTGCTTAATTTTCCATTTCTGGCAGGGGGTAGTGTAGTGGCATTACGTCTTTACATGCATTCATTCTATTTTTATTTGAATTTCAAATTGGAATCGCAAATAAGAATAGTTATTGAGAATGCAGGATTTTCAAATATAAAAAAATTAGAATGAAAAATCAGTTAATTATCAGTGGTGATCCAGTGAGGAAGCATATTTATGTGTTGAAATCACAAACAACTTATTGGTTATCATTCAATCTGTTACATATTATTTTAGTGTTAAAAGTTTCTAGTTAGATAATTGAATTAAAACAAGTTTATTTCGTCAGATATTTGGAATAGATATTTTTAATTTCCAAAAAGGGCGAATGCAGTGTGCAACAGCCCAAAAACAAAAGACATTCGGCAAACACCACAGTAGTAATAGTTGATTGTTTAAAATCCGTCTTGATCACAATCACACATTGCTCAAGATGAATCACATCTGGGTCACCAGTTTTGTAGCTGCTATATTCCAAACTAAGTCTTTTGATGTTATGTGTACTCATATATTACTATAATCAACTCAGATCTTTATGAGAAAATGCAGGTTGAGGTGAACTTGCAATCTTGTAAGTCAAACAACAAAGTTTAATAAATATTTTAAACAATCCAAAAATGCACTGCTTATCCTTGAACTACAGAAACAAACCGTCCACACTGTTCAGCAATCAAAAACTGAGTTTATGTTTTCTCTTTTTGTTCTGACTTTTTGAAAGTAATTCTAATTTTAGTTTTTCAAATTCAAATTCAAAATAAGGAATGGAACACTATGAACCATACAGCATCCAACGTTCAATTCCTCTTCATTAATGGAAATTAACTTAAATGTTAAGTTACACTACATCGTGAATTAGCATGAATGTTAAGTTACACTACACCTGCCATAACACACCCTGGTTATAACCCTTTTCGGCTTATAACACACACAAGGGAAAGTTCCAGCCAGTGCTAATGCATAAGTGTATAGAAATTGATTGGCTATAACACACTCGGATATTACATATAGCACACAACTGGTTTGGTCCCTATGGCACTTTCAATGTATAAGAGACCTCGGACACAACTAACAGCTATAGCATGCAACTAGACAGCATAACACACAGCTTAATTTGGGCCATATGGTGCAAGAGTTTTGCTATCTAGGATGAGTTTTCCAGAGCAATGGGGAAATAGATTCTGCCGGGACCCATAAGATTAATGCAGGTTGGCTGAAGTGGAGTCCTGTGTGACCGCCAGGCCCCAGTACAGTTGAAGTGCAAAGTTTACAGAACTGTCACTAGGCCCACTGTGCTGTATGGCTAAGAGTGTTGGGCAGTTAGGAAGAACCATGAAGGGCAAATGAAAGGGGCTGAGATGCAAATGCTATGCTACATGTGTGGGGTGTCACAATCTGACAGAATTAGAAACGACTACATTAGAGGGAGGTTTGGGGTGGTAGACATTGTGGAAAAGGTGAGAGAGAAGGGTTTGAGGTGATATGGGCATGTGATGAGGAGGGGAGAGGAGGAGCTTGTTAGGTCCATTCTAGGACTGCAGGTAGTTGGGGGCACCAGAGGTAGAGGAAGACCAACAGACTTGGGAGCAGGAGGTGCAAAGGGGCATGGTGGCAAGTGGGGTGGAGGAGAACTTGGTGGGGGATAGGTGGGAGTGGAGAATTGGAACCTGCAGACCTGACCCTGACTCAGGTGGGAGAAGGGTGATGATGATGATAATGATTAAGTAAGGCTATAACATTCTGCACTTCAGTGATAACACAGGTGGTTGGCTGTTGTAACAATTGTAAAATCAGAAGACACTGATCTAGGCAAAATTTTGAACAAGTCAACTCAAGCACAATAGCAAAACACTGAAAACTATCACAATTTATGCCTACTGGTTTGCTGGTTGTTGTCTTTTGCTGCAACGTTTGCAATGGCTAATAAAGAAAGTGAATTTCAATTGACACAAAATTGAAAATTATTAATGAATCGACTGATTCTTTGTATTCCAAATTGGCACAAAAATATGGACTATTCAGGAACCCTGTTAGATGTATTGTTCGATCGAAGGATAAAATTCTCAGCAATGTGGAATCTGGCACAATTGCAGCTGTGTACAAATGTGTGCGTCTTGAATTATAACACAGGCCAACCAAAACAATTTTTTGAAATTTTTTTTTAATATTCTTAAGTGATTGTTTTCATTTTGGAGGTACTGAATCTAAATGTGCAATCATTTTTTGGCTATCATGTACCATTTTTTTGCAATTTGCATGAATTTTAATCAATTATTTAATTATTAATGCTAAAACATAGTGAAGTAAAGTGAATTAAAATATTAAAAAAGGTTTTTAAAAACATGTCTTAAATGAGATGATTTAAGACTTGGTAGGTACAATCATTATGAATCCAAAGGCTTCGTTTTTCTTAACCTTTTGCTAGTAAAAGAATGGGTGAAGCTCTGTCTCTTAAGGGATGTTTCTGGAGTAGATCAATGGAGGGACCAGCAGTAATCTCCCATCATATTTGCAACCCAATGACCTTGGTGTCGTTTTTTTCATCTCTTTTATATCTTGGCGGAAGTGCTCACCTTGTTCTTCACTGACAGCTCCAAGATTTGCAGGAAAAAATTGAGGTTTGAATGCAAAAAATGCACCTTCAAACTCATATTACATCCTAGGTCATGAAATTTCTGCAGCATATTTTCAACTGCATTTTCATAATTGGGTTGTTTCTCATTCCCAAGGAACTACAAAACAACTTCTTTAAAACTATTCCGTGCATCTTTCTCTTTTGTGATCATCACTGTTTCAAAGTTAGGATCCTGCATAAGTTTTTGCATGTCAGGACCAACAAAGATGCCTTTTACCTTTGCTACTGATAAATGAGAGAATTTGCTGCACATGTACTTAAAACATGGTTCATTTCTTAAAAGTGTTTAACAAATTGTTTCATGAGACCTAATTTGATATGGACTACACCTAATGTATAGGGTGTGTAAATTATAGCAAAAAAATGTGTTTTGTAAGAAAATGGAATGTCCTGGTGAAAATAAGCAGCCATTTTGGGGTTCAGCATGTACAAATACATACAATAGAGCGAAAATTATCAAAAAAGTTTTTTCATGGTTGGCCTGTGTAATTATACAAGTCTAGTTCGACTTCTTGAATAAATCTTGTAATTAGCATATTTTTGTTCAGTTAACATAGCTTTGGTATAATTTAGCATTGTTTCTGTTATAACACACAGACACGATCAGTCCTGAAGGTGTGTGTTATATCCGAGTTTGACTGTAATTACCATATATATGTAACCCGCCAACTCACCTGAAAAAAGATTCAAGGGAAATAGTGAGAGGGTGCAAAATGGATCATGGTACAATATGCTCATGTACCTTGAAACGGCCACGTCATACCTTCAGCCATGCTTACAAATATGCTGCTAAAACCAAAGCTAGTCATAGTTCACTTGACTTTCAATATCAAAGTTTCACCTGTTGTACAGCCAAACATTGACAACAACAAAAATGACAATTTTTGTCTAATTTTACAAGCAAAAATCATAAACATACGTTTCCCACCCATTAGAGAGCTTGATATGAAATTGAGAAAAATCAATGGTTCAATTAAAATTTAAATCCTTACCCTAGATTTAGATAACTGTAGAGGTTTAGCCGGAGGACAATTACCATCATTCTCAGCTGCAGAAATTCCCAAAAATTTAAATGCTAAAGAATACTTTCTCTTTGAAACTTTTCTTTCAACAATGTCTGCACTAAAGCTTAGTTTACACGCACAAACAACTTGCACAAATACTACCGATGGTAACTTTTGCAAGCATTTACAAGAGTAGTGAAAATATGTTCAAGTAGTGTCTGAAAATAACTATCTGGAGAGCGCTTGCCAGCAAATTATTGCACTGATGTTTACACCATATAGTGGATAGTGTGATTGCTTGCAATGCTCAGAAACAGAAAAATATGATTATAAACAGTTTGAACAATTTTAATGCAGTGGTTAAAGCAAATGAATGTTTTGCTCTTTATGCACTGCATATGGCATTTCCTGCACTTCGTATGGCCATTTAAACTTTACACAGTTGCTACACAGGGGTACAGGAGTACCCCATCCATACTTATTCGAATAATGAAAAGCAATTAACCACCCATCTGTGACTTATTAGGAAGTTCAACCTATCATTTGAAAATACTGTGAATCGCATTGCGCCAGGGTCACCCACAGAACAGCGGAGGAAGAAAAACCCTGGGGTACACCAGTACCTCTGTTCGGGCATGAGCCTGATTCCTTATTGCATTATAATTATTATGCAATAGGTCAGACACCATGCAATATTAAAACTGACAAAGCATTAATTTACCTGCCAAAATTTATATTTTGGTTGTAAAATGTGGTGTTGGAACAGTGGGGTAGGCCGGCATCCCCCCACAGACAACCAGCCAATATTCCTACGGGTTCCATACGCCTGGCTGGGGTGTTCCCAGTCATAGCATGTCCAATGAACCAAAGGACCCAACCCTGCCACAGGCTGGATAAGGGTTGCACGATCACTTCCAGACAGTTTTGAAATAAACGGCGCGCCGTTTATTATTTTTTTGAGCAGAAAGGTGCGCCGGTTATTGGAGGGCGCCAATTATTAGAATAATCATGCTATACTAGGTTGAGACTTTCAGATGATGAAAAGTATGCATCTGCGATCATGCTGCCTCTATTGAATAATAATGGAACTTAGAAGCATGCGACCTCAACCTAGAAAAACTAATAACAATTCATTTCCAACATTAAAAGTAATTGTATTTTTTAACTTACTATTCTATATGTTCTCCAGTAATCACATTTTTTTATGATAGACCTCCTCCTTAATTTCGTTGTCAGTTTAGTAAATTGTTTTTCAAGAGAGCTTTTGTTTTTTTGAAGTTCTAGTCGCAGGCAGCTTAACTACAGTAAAAATAGAGAATTTATTCACATTGGGACTATTTTTGAAGTACTTTTTAAATAAAATGAGATTACATTTCAGAAATTGGCATCATAAACGTCATTCGCAATACTCCTATGTAGCATACAACCATTTTCTTCGCAACAAAACAAGATCATTACTCATTATCATCGCACCCATATCTTGCCCTAGTCATTACAAGGTCCCCCTCTGCTTCTCTCAGTTGATATTCCATCGAATAATCTGCTTCCATGTCACATATCTCTGACCTCTACCTCGTCCACTACCGATAACTTGCAGTCATCGTCATCATACCCTTCCCATGTCCCCGTCCACCCCACACACTACCATATCCTCATGAACAACCTGCTCCCACGTCTCCTTTCATCTCCCCCTGCCCCGGGTGCTGCCAACCGCCAGCATTTCTGTAATGAACCAAACAAGCTCCTCCTCCCCTCTTTTCATTACGTGTCCATACCACCTCAACCTTCTCTCCCTCAATTTTTCCGCAATGTGCACTACACCCAGGCTACCTCCAAAATATTAATTTCTTATACTATCAGCTAACCCCACCTACATACCGCAGCATTCGCATCTCGACTATTGGCATTCCAATTACGTGGCTCTTCCCCACTGCCCAACACTAATCCATATAACATAGCCGGCCTAACCGCTGCCCTGTGAAACTTCTCTTTCAACTTAATTGGGCCCTCCTGCCATACAGGACTCTGCTTGGCTGTCTCCTCGTCAACCATCCTTCATTGATTCTATGGGTCACATCAGAGTCTATCTGCCCTTGCTTTGGAACGTTGATCCTACGTACTTTACCTCTTGCACATTCTTCGCCTGTTTAAGAGGTTGAGTTGGTTTCCCGACCACATAATGATGGAATGGGAAGAAGGGTAGAGGAAATGGGAAGGTGGATACAGATTATAACCGTTATTTGACGATTGGCTGAATGGGCAGGGACATGGTTAATATATAAAGAGGCAGAATTTGTTTCCCCTGAGCGCTGTCTGCAAGCGTTGCACCCTGGAACACGGATTGCAAACCAGATTGCAAGCTTGGCCCCTTCTGGAACATGGTCTTCAAGCCATGCCTGTCCTGGAAAATTTCATGGTGACTTCTATGCTTACAGTTTTTCGTTTTTTGAATAGCTTTTATTTGATGTAAATATCCGAAGACTGCTTTTTGAAGGAGGATACTGTAACTATTAATGCTGACTCGAAATTTCTGTATATACTGTATATGTTATTTTGCCTGAGAGAAATTTATTTATTGATTACCTGTTGAGTAGCAACCTAAATATTTTTGAAGATATTGAACATATGCTAAGAGCATTAGGTAGATAACTGTCAATAAGGTCTAATGGGATTGTTTGACTATTTTTGTATCCAAAACTGTTTACAAATCGCTTTTTTAAAATCATCTATTCATGAAGTCTATAGCAAGTGCTTTCATTTAACGAAAGGAAAATTTTACATCGAAGATTGTTTAAACTTTTGGATTTCAAAAAAAAAAAATCAGATCTATGACATTGAAAGTAGGCCTATATTAAAAATAGACATTTTGGGGGGAGATGATCTCCCTCAATGTGACGTCCGCAAGTCATGATCTCCCGGAGTGGACGCCACATTTCTTTCATTATACAGGGTGTCCATGAACTCGGCAAGAAAAATAAAACCTATTGTAGAGGGTGCCAAACTAACCATTTTTAGCATAGGAATGTAGGGTTCAAAGTCAAGCCTCAACAAATGGCAAGCAAAAGAAGGTGTTGTATTTGATGTGGCCATACTTGCTTCCACATCAATTAACAGGCCACATGAATCACGTTTTTGTACAAGAACAGTTGCCAGAACTTATGTCAAACATTCCACCTCAAATTTGCCAACAGATGCGTTTTCAGCACGATGGAGCCCCAGCACATTTTACCTTGAATGTGCGAGCACATCTTAATGCCACCTTAGGAGACCTTGGGGACTCCTGGATTGGTAAAGGAGGACCTGTTCCTTGGCCACCATGATCACCTGATTTCACACCAATTGATTATTTTCTGTGGGGACACATTAAAAGCCAAGTTTATGCAATCCCTGTCGACTCTGCTGAGGATCTTATGGCCAGAATTTCAGTTGCTGCTGGAGATGTACACGTCATGGGAGGGATGTTTGAAAGAGTTAGACAATCACTGAATAGACGCTGTGCAGAATGCATAACTGCAAATGGTGACCACTTTGAACATTTATGGTGAAAACTTTACATGAAAATGACTATGTGTACCAACACCTTATTTTGCTGGCCATTTTTTAAAGCTTGACTTTGGACCCTACATTCCTATGCTAAAAATGGTTAGTTTGGCACCCTCTACAATAGGTTTTTTTTTCTTTCCGAGTTCACGGACACCCTGTATATTTTAACTTTCAGTGCAGTATTTTGTAAAACATTGGGTTGAAAAATGTTTCCTTCCGTTGCTTGTTGACATCTAAGATACCGTATTTATTCTAATTAACGGCGTCCTCCAATAAGCGGTACACCTTCAAGATGAAAAATAATAATAAACAGCGCCCTCTAATAAACGGCGCACTGTTTATTAAAAGCACTGAATTCTTCATCATCTCTTACCCTTATCCCACCTGTGCTAGGGTCGGGTCTGTTGGTCCACTGAACATGCTTTGACTGGGGTCCCCCAGCTAGGCATGTGGAACCCACAAGAATATTGGCTGGGTTATGTATGGGGGTGCCATATTAAAGGTAATTAAATATAAACAGGAACTCCTAACCCTTTTCCCGCCTATGGCAGGATCAGTTACTCATCTTGTTCCCTTGAATGGACATAGGGCGATATATTGGTCATAGTTTTTTCTGCAGCCAGTGGCCAGCCAAAGCTGCCCCCCTGCACTTATTTATTGTTGGGGGGCGAGCTTCTACACCAGGAAATTTTGCCTCATCTGCACTCTACCCATTGTATAGTAGAGAGGGTTCTTTTTAAGTGCAAGTGTCATCGTACACCCACACGGGACCTCAGTTTTGCTTCTCATCCAAAAGAAGGCACACACGCGTCCTCTTTCTCGCCCAAAAGAAGCCGACCCACCTTGGTCCAGCACGCGGTTGCCCAGCGTGCTAATCACACTACACCACCACAGATGATTTGTAATTAAATATAAATAGCGCCCTCCAATAAATGGCGCAACAAAAATGTCTTTGAAAAATTAATGGTGCACCGTTTATTAGAATAAATACCGTAATGCAATTCATAAAATAATCAGTTTCCTGTACTCATATGAAGCGCTTCAGGAAGGAGGGGGGGTAATATAAAATGTGACGTCCTACTTTAGTGGGGGATCAATCAAATGGGATAAAATTTGACATAGGGGGAGGTGGTGTAATATTTTGGCAAAAATGCCGTTACGTCCTTTATGGATACCCTCAGGCATTCTTTTGGGCATATTTACACAATTGCTGTCCTGCAACTCCTTCGCTTATTCACTGTTGGTCGTTTTTATTCATTGGAACCAAACCCACCGACCCCAGAGGGGGCGACCTCCTATGCCTGGAGATTGTTGTTGAATCTAGCGTTGGATTGTATTTTTATGTTCTACCGCGTTTGTAGGTAAGGACAATGGTCTTCACTCTCAAACAAAGAAAATAATGAGGCCCTTCTTTTAATTTAGATCATTTGGGCTCAAGTTATCCTGGGCATACCACCTGCAGATTATACATGAAGACTACAGATATCACAATGAAAGGGCCGACAATGTGGGTCTGACCTCCATACACATGTGGGCACCCATACACATGCCCTTTTATGCTTCCTATTTGGCCAATCCTGAGGTCCTTCACTGTGGCTGGAACCTTGTGATCAGAGGGTATACATGACTCACTGCCAAAGGGCCATACAGGATGTCTCTACAAAAGGTTTTGACGTTGCACAATTGTGGGGAACTACTGTTATACAAAGGATATTAAAACAATAGAGGTCAGATAAGAAAACAATCCAGACTGTCCAGATGATTTAACAACAGAAGTGGGTGAGGGATCTTGTCCCTACAGTACCTTTATGTACAGGTGACATGGTACAGGCTACAAGGGATCATGGCTTTACTGTATTATCTCACGTATATTATGCACTTGCTTATTAACCTTATTTAACTTCTATTAGATGCTCTTTTTAGCTGTATAAATAGAATATTTAAGCATTATTTAAATTTAATGTAACATTCGTTTTGACCGTTTAAGAAATAAAATGATAAGCACTTTATTTACCTTCATACCATAGATATATTAATACAGGCATAACCATAGATATAATAATACTAGCACACTACTAAAAAAATTAGCAAGTCCTGTAATAAAAATGAGTATTCTATGTCCAGTTATGTACAACAATACCGCTATTAGAACCCTAAAAATTCTTACAGAATCTTCATCCAAATTAACTGGGAACTGGCAAACTTAATCTGTGTATTATACTTTACTTAAATCTTGAAACGTGGGATGTGCATTATGCACTGGTGTGTATTATACTCGAGATAATATGGTAATTCAGCTTTTCATCATCATCATGCCATTGTCCTACATATAGCACAGTTGGATTAGCAAGTTCTGGCCATCCATTCCCATCTATCCACGTTTTCTTTGTCCTTCTTCTACCCGAGATCTTTCCATAACCTGCATCCCAGTAACGGATCATCTGATCACTGAGGTTAAGCAACACAACTCTGCATAGTACTAGCATGGGCAGCCGCTTGGGAACACTGGGTACTGCTAATGCTCAAATCATCATAATAGTTTAGTGTCTGTGCAGACTCTGCATTAGAACTATGCAGTGGACGAGGCTCTAATAACCATTGTAGTTGAAAGGCCCTATAGCACAAACAAATCAACTCGTAATGCATCTTACCAACTGCTTCTCTTCCTCTTCTCATAACATGCTAATGCCACCTAAGTATTTCTTATCCATTTTCCGAGTGCCCTCCACTCCCAAGCTCCTTTGACATGCCCCATGTCCCTCAGCTAGCACATTTCTGCAACTCATTCTATTTTCATGGCTTTCTCTCACTTTCCAACACTGTTATCCATAACACACAGCAAGGTTAACTGCAGCCATATAGAAATCCACCTTTAGTTTGGCACCCTTATTTCGGGTAGGATAAGTACCCACAAAAGTATAAGCTGATGACAATGAACAGAGAAATGCTGCATCAGTGTGGGAGTCACATGTATAAACTTACTGCATACTAATTAAACCGTATGTTCAGCCTTTGCCAAAGGCGGAAAAACAGAAATCATAATGAATAAAATGGCCGACGTTAAATAAACAAATCAACCACTAGTGTATACGTTAGACTAGGCAGGTAAAAACTTTGGAATCCACGAATAAAGCATTGCCAATAACGTCGTCATAGTAATCTCATCATGGATTACTGTTTGCCCAGCAAGTGGAAATGTCGATTATCATTAAAATATTTTTAAGAAAAGAAAATAATTTTCCTGATGTAACAACCGTTGTCGTACTCCGTCGCTGCGGATTTTGTTTCTTAAAATTGGCCGAAAATTGAAGACGAAAATAATTGGAACTGATGAAATTGAAGTCTTGCGTCACGAGAGAATTATTTTTCAAACCTCAATTTCCGCCTCTGTGACACTGCGGGGAACATTTCATTTGGCAAAAATTAATTGTAGAAATTCACTAATAATAACATATGGTTGAAGGAGAACCTTACCTAAAACACGTGTTTCCCCACTTAGCCAGCCGCAGTGCCATAACGAGGGCGTGACGATAACCCCGTCTCGGACACAACTGGGTTTGGGGCGCAAAACAAAGGATACCGACCCTGGAGAGGTGCACGTGGTTTATATTTTACATCACTACTCTAATGCCGGGTTCCGTATACACACGCGTTAACGCTATTACCGTTGTAACAGACAACACAGCACAAAAAATGGTGACGTCACACTGCTTGACGGTAGTTGAGTTGACAGGTGGTCAACTCACATAGCGTCCTGCAAGTCACCCTGTGTTCTGATTGGCTGGCGTTTGAGCTGTCTGCTTAAGAAATGGCGGAGGATATACCGAGATGTGACGGCGGCGTGTGGTGACGCCAAATAAAGCGCTGCACTTAAGGAATTGCGCTGGCGGTCCTTCATAACGCACTGGCACAAAACGTCATCAAGATGTCATCAGTAGCGACGTGATTAGCGTTTAATGCCTAGTTCCGTATCACCACACTTCAACGCTAATCACGTCGCCACTGATGACATTTTGATGACGTTTTGTGCTAGTGCGTTATGAAGGACCGCCAGCGCAATTGCTTAAGTGCAGCGCTTTATTTGGAGTCACCGCACACCGCCGTCATGTCTTACATTATCCTCCGCCATTTTTCAAGCAGACAGCTCAACCGCCAGCCAATCAGAACGCAGCGTGACGTGCGGGACGCTATGTGACGCTACCGTCACGCATAGCTGCTCTGCGACACCCAAAGTAACAGTTTGACGTCACCATTTTTTGGGCTGTGTCGTCTGATTCAACGGTAATAGTGTTAGCCCGTGGGTATACGGAACCAGGCAGAAGTGTGGTGATACAGAACTAGGCATAATATAATCTACATGAATCAACACCGTCTGTCACATTGCATTTAGTAAAATTTAATTTTTTTGCCACTACAGTAAGTCCTCGACTTACACGATTTCGGACTTATGCGATTTTTTTAGACAAAAAAATTTTAGGCTAGGCGCACACTGTATACTTAAGGCTGTCTGACGACAGTCTATTGTATGTACTATGTACGTTGTAGTTAATCAGTTTTCACTATTAGACGCCTTGCTACCCATTGGTTTTCATTGCCTGAACTGAGCAAACAGACTGCCGTCAGACAGCTCCGGTCCTTTAGTTCGGCCGCCTGCGCGCAATTAGGCTGAAGCCGCCCCCCATCATAATATTTGCACTGTTTTTCTTAATGTCTACAAGTTAATATTGATGTGTTATTTTGTTATCCTGTTTTCATTTTCTTGTTTGCCAAGCAAAAGCAACAGCAACTCCTGACCCTTTTCCCGCCTATGGCTGTGTCGGCTACCCATCTTGTCCCTCTTAAAGGAGACATGGGTGATATATTGGACAGTGGTTTTCCACAGCCATTTGCCGACTAAACCTGAGACCCTTATGCGTATTTATCGTCGCAGGTCTAATATTCGTTGAGGCATTCTACCGACACGACGCCAGGCGGCAAACTCCTACACCTCGAAATTTGGCCTCATCTACCCATTGCGTAGAAGAGAGAGTTCTTTTACGTGCCAATGCCATTGTACACCACATGGAACCTAAGTTTTACTTCTCATCCAAAGGAAAGCGTATTAGGGGATCTCTTTCACTTGAAAGAAGGCAATCCACCTCAGTCTAGTATCGAAGCTAGAACCACTGACGTAGTCAATGCGCCACAGAGGTGGGATTTTTTCCTGAAGCATCAAAGCATTAAAAGTTGTGTTACTTGTAAGTTGCAGAAGATGGCCGGTGTCACACGTCAAAGTGTCCGGGCCGTTTTTCATTTTACCCGGTTAGGGGGTTTTTTTTTTTTTGGTTCGTTGGTGTTTTAGGGTATTGTTGTAATGACAGAATTGCAACTTGAGTGTGGTGACGTTGAGGCCAGGCAGAAGGAAAGCAGAATTGAGATTTTTCTGTGTCTAGAAAAAGGAGATTCGTGCAAATGGAATATTCGTGGCTACACGAAATCATTCACAGAATCCATATGTATCTTGTTCGCGGGGAGAAGGGCGGGGGACCGAAAATAGAGATCATTGTAATGATACAGTATATACCAAAGACAATTCATCACCTTCCTCTTTCACCTCAATCGCTAGGTAATATTAACAACCAGGTAAAATGGAAAGCGTACACCAAAAATGGAAAAGCATTGCATCATCTACGACAGTGGTTCTCAATGCGTGTTCTGCAAACAAATTAAATGCAGAAATAAAGGCGTTGGAAAAAAATCGGTGGAATTTAAAATAATTTTTGGATGGAATTGTAATCAGCAAACGACATAGTTGTTCGTTTTATTGTCATAAGAAGTGATAGTAAGTACCATGTGTAGAAAGTATACAAGGTGACTTAAAGTTTAAGTTGAATTGTAAATGTTCCGTGCAAGTAAAATTCACAGTGTAGGGTTCCCTGGCTTCAAAAGGATTGAGAACCACTGACCTACGAGATGGTAAGTTAACATTTGATATAAATTACGCCTTGATTCACGTTGCATATCTTCTCTGCAGTGCATATATGCTATGCAGAAAAGAGACTAATCCGGGCAACAGCATTCGGATCTAATTGGTGGAAACTTTGAGATACTCAACAATTGCCTCAAAGTGTCTGGCTGGACACTTTGAGGTATACACCGGACACTTTGACGTATCTCAAAGTGTCCGGGCGGACACTTTGAGATACGTGACACCGGCCGCCCGCGTTATTTGCACACTTTGAACCTATCGACGGACTAGCCCTGCCATCAGACAGTATTGACTATAGTGTGCGCCTAGCCTTAGGTGTGACACTGTGGTGGTGGGGTAACTCAGTTGTGCACTTGCACGTGCCCAAACTACATTTACTTCTTTAGTTTGAAAATAAACTTCTTCATAGTGGCCGTGCTTTATACGCTTCGGTAGCATAGTGGTTACCATGCTTGGCAACTGCATTAGTAGTTCTAGGTTCGATACTGGACCTTCGTTTTGATGAATTATTACCGAAATATTTCGAGTCCGAAAACTCTTTTAGGTGCCATTAGAAAAGAAATGAATGTGAAGAACTGTGGTGGTAGTAGAATCATGTCTACTTGGTCAAGAATCGATTTCAGTCCATGCGAACACTAGGGGGATACTAAGTTAATTTCTCCACTAGTAGAAGACATAGAATAGTCGCCTATTGCTAACCTAATATTGTAACCCAAAACAGGAACTTTCGTTGATACAGTGGATTTTCAATGGTGGTCAATTATGATGAAGGGGTCAATTGGGGGACGACAGCCAAACATGCGACATTTATTTGAATTCATTGTTGATTACTTCCTTCTATGACCAACAAGCAACTCCTATTCCTTTTTCCTGCCTGTGGCAGGGTCGGGTACCCATCTTGTCCCTGTGAATGGACACAAGGGTGATGTATTTTACAGTGTTTTTCTTCAGCCAGTTGCCACACCAGCGAGCTCTTACACATGGGAATTTTGCCTCCTCTACCCGCTAAATAGTAAACAGGGTTCTTTCACCTGCAAATGCCATCACTTTTACTTTTCATCAGAAGGAAGGAGCACTTGGGGCATATCACCAGCACCTCCTATATATAATGGCCTACACATTGCATAGTGACGTCAGCAGAGGTAATCCATTAGTCTTACCGTTGCTTCACAAGAAAATTATTAGTATAGAGACTATACTAATGCCTTTTAGTACTAGTGTTTAATTTGGTGGGTGTATACTATAGACCAGCGGTCTTCACACTGTATTCTGTGGTACCTATGGGTTCCACAGTATATCTCTGGGGGTTCCACGAGTCAAAATAAAAATTCGACAAAAGTTATGAAGCACTCACACTAGATACCTAGTGTTTATTAACAAAATCTATAAAGAATATAGATCTAAGGGTTCCATGATTCGACAGTTTGAAGGCCACTTCTTTGAAGGACACTGCTACATCCCGCCTGTGGCAGGGTCTGGTCTGCGGGTTCTAGCTCCCAAATGCCTGCCACCAGGTCCCCATCCACCTCACACACCGCCATATCCATAAGGACAATCTGCCCCCATCTTCAGGTTTTGTAAAGTAGCAAATAGTCTTCATTATTATAGTATCCTTATCTCACCTGTGTCAGGATCGGGTCTGTGGGTTTTAGCCTTCCACTATCGCCTGTCTCCCAATAGGTCTCCCTTCACCCCACACACCGCCATATCCTTAGAGACAATCTGTGCCCACGACTACTTTGGTCTCCCCTCAACCTATTGTCCCTCATGTTTTCAGCGATGTCCACCACCCCAGGCTATATCTAGTATACTCATTCTTAATTCTATCAGCTCTCCACAGCCCACTCAGGTACCAAAGCATTTGCATCTTGGCTACTTTCATTCTATTGACTGTTATGGCTTGGAGTATATCTTTTGCTGCCCTATCTCTAGCCTTCACCAGTTTAGAATATTCTCTCCCTTGGTCTTTAACTGATCAGCCTGGTCAAACTTGTGTTTGGCCAGGGCAATAATCGTTTTAGCTGTGGTTTTGGCCTACCTACATTGTATTTTTGATTCCTGGCTCCCTATCTCCATCCCCCTATGGAAAGCAGCCTTCTTTTACTTGATGGTTGTTTCTACCTCATCATTCCAATACCATATCTGCCTGCCCCATTTGTTTGTTGGAGTTTAAGGTCCCGTCAACTATGAGGTCATTAGATACCCGTCCACCATATAGTTCTAATTCATATACTGCACAGACACTACACTAATGCGACGATTATTGGGTATTAGCAGTACCCAGCTTTCCCAAGCGACCACCCATGTCAGTACTAACTGGGCTTGCATTGCTTAACTTCAGTGATCAGACGAGAACTGGTGTGTCCAACGCAACTCGCCACTCCCCCTGCCCCAGAATGCCTAATTTTTCTTGCAACCCTGTCCCACATGGCATCAGCTGTCCCTTTCCAATCCCACTCTGCCTGCCTATGACAATGCTGACTCCTAATGATGGCAGCCTGCAGCCCACAACGCACCCCTGTCGGCCACTTAAAAAAGTACATTTAAATATACTGTATATAAAGACATACCCTGGAGTTTGCTGTTACATTAAAGGAATCTGCGAATTTCTTTTATCAACTTCTTTTTTAAGTCTGGAACAGTTGGAAACTTAAAAAACTTACTGTGGGTCCTTCATCACAACTATAACTGAACACAACTATTACTGAAGACTGTTTATAAATACAAAATCCAAACTCGATGCTAAGTACAAAATATAATCCTTCACCACATAATAATGTACAATTATGTTTCATTAATTATTAAATCTACTGTGATTAATAATTATTTGAATTGCACTAAAAACATGTGGGCTACAATGAATGAAGCACAAATTTAATGAAGGTAAAGATCTGCAGGGACTCTATGTTGCAGTGGACTACTTGTAGTGATGTCATAGGAGTGTTACTATCTTATGTGTAGACCTTCATATATAGGAGGTGCTGATCTCACTAGCTTGAAAGAAGCACCTCAGTCCAGTATCAAACATAACACCACTAACGCAGTTACTGAGAACACTAACCACTGTGCCACCAAGGCGGGAATATTATATACTGTAAATCAGGATCGATGTAAGGGGGTCAATGAACTAAGCCCATTCTTTTACAAGGGGTCGACATAAGGAAAAGGTTGGGAATCACCTATCTATAATCCAAATGTATACTCCAGTAGACTGGCCTTGGTGGTGCAGTAGGTGGTTAGCATGCTCTGCAAATAACACTGTACATCTGTGGTTTTAGGTTCGATATTGGACTGAGGTGGGTTGGCTTCTTTCGGGCAAGGGAGAGAGAGAGGTCCCAAGTGCATGATGGCATTTGAACATAAAAGAACCCCCTCTACTATGCAACAGGAAGATGAGGCAAAATTCCTATGTGTAGAAGCCCACCCCTGGGCGCCAGTTCCAGCTTTGGTCGACAGCATGATATATAGGGTGGTTTTTTAAGAGTGTCTGAACTTTAAATCACAAAAAGAAAAGAAAAAAAAATAAAATTAACTCAGTGGCCATAACTATACTATTTTTTCAAAGACAATTGTATGGCATTTAATATATAAATATGATTTCTGGCATATGACCACCTCGACTGCCTCTCACAAAGCGAATTCTGTCACACCAATTGTTTGGTCACTTTTTCCAACACATCCACTGTTATCCCTGTAATGATGTGAGTTATGTTGGCTTGTAATGACTCAATTGTTGCTGGTTTATTGGTATAGGCCAGTGACTTTACATATCCCCAAAAGAAATAATCCAATGGTGCCAAGTCACGTGATTTTGGAGGCCAGTTTATGGATCCATTCCTGGAAATGACATTATCTCCAAATTGTCCCTTCAATAAATTCATTGTTTCAATTGCTGTATGGCACATAGCACCATCTTGCTGAAACCACATCTCTTGAATATCAATGTGACTGAAATTTGAAAAAAAAATAATTGTGATTATTGATCTGTAACGAACACCATTGACAAATTTCACAAACTGCCCTATAAGTTTGGAACCATTGACAAGGACACCCTTGACAAATTTCACGAAGTGCCCTATAAGTTTGGTGAACAGAACACTGATTTTTGAAATAAACTTCCAAAAGTTTGGAATCGTTGTTGAGGTGTAAATCTTTCCATGATGATTTGCCAAAATATACTGAATATGAATTCCACTTATGGCTGTCAAACTGACAGTTTGTTTGTGAGTGCCCCCAATCGAAAGTTAGGACAGTCTAAAAAATACACCCTGTGTATATCACCCATGTGTCCATCACAGGAACAAGATAGGTACCCGACCCTGCCATTGGCGGGAAAGTGCTAGGAGTAGCTACATGCTGGAATCGTACAGCAAACACAGGGTCATGTGCCAGTGGGTGGCGAAGTTAGGTATTCCCTTGCATCTGAAAGAAACTACTGCATGTAGCCTATATGCTTTGGCAGGATCATCAGGTGGGCACTAGGTACTTAAAAATACTCTTTCAAAAATGGAGGAAATGGGGTTCTGTGCCTACTGTATGTAGAAAAGGTGTCTAAGGAATTGATGATGAGGGTGTAAGAAGTAATAGAGATGGATGCTCTCCACTCCTCATCCAATCCCCATTCCTACATCAAAGATTCTTGAACCATGACAGAAAACGTAATGGTAATTGTAGCTACAACTGCACTCTGGTACATACTTTATACCTATACCTCTACTGGAAACTCCTTATTAACGATGGCGATGTCTTTTTTAGAAATATATGCAGAAGTTCACTTTTCTACTTTCTTTTCTGCATGTCTAGTTTTGAAATAACCTCCTCACTAAAGAGCAATTACAATTATTACATGCGCCTTCCCATGATGTTACACAGGGTGATTCTGAACTCAGTCTAAAGGTGGCCACATGCGATCGATCCAACAGGCCAAATGGCCCTGCGCCGATCCAAAACTCACCGTGTGTAGGGAACTCAAATGGATTGTTGGGGATCGGCAGGTCCGACTAAATTTTCGTCCTGTCCACAATCCACGACAAAGCCGCCGAGCCAAGGTTCGACCTTCCCGTGTGTGGGGAATCCGCACGCTGAATGGAGTCGGGAAACCTGCTGGCCTCGCCGTGTGTGTGCTATCCCTGATCCAAACCCTTTCATTATGAAATCAGACCTCGAGTTGGAAAGTATGGCCTCGTTTAGCAGCCCTGTCTGTGGTAAATGCGGCGGCAGCTGCCGCTGCAATCATTTTCCTCTCTATGGCCAGGTTGGGTACCCATTTTTGTCCCTCATAACGGCCACATGGGCAAACTAGTGGACGGTATTGTTACACAACTGGCTGCTGACCAAAGCTGAAAGCCCTAGGCTTATTTATCATAGACCTACTGTTCGTTGGGGCAGAGGCGTACCTAAGATATTTTGCACCCGGGTACAAACTATACAGCTAGCGTACACTTTAGGAACCTCTGCTTTAATAAATTACAGTGGGTATTTAAGTTAACAATGATCCATAATGGTACTAATTTTCTCTAAAAAAATTTTGGGGAGGGTCCCGGACCCTAATCCTTGTTTCGGGCGCTGGGTTTCTTACCGCTGACTATGCGTACACTCGCAATTTGTAGTTTGAAAATTTCAAAGATGTACACTTGTTGGTAACATAAAGCCCCTGGAACTGGCCTGGCTCGGCGTGGATTGATACGGTCGTCAATTACCCGCCAATTAGGACTGTGGCAATTGGACAGATCGTGTATGGCATCTTAAGAGAATCAGGGGCAAGCTTAAATTCAATAGGGGGCGATCAGATAATTTTATGGCGATGTGGGTATGACCCCTTTTCGCTTATTTCGAAATCTGCCCCTGGATGGAACCTAGGGTCAAAGGTCCATGGTTTGCCAATAATACAATAATGCCATACATTTTTGAAGACGACTGGAATTTCACAAACATTACCGTACCAGCAGCAACTATAGCGCTAGCCACAACGTCTTTGTAGGAATCAGTAATTGTATACACCAAAAGAAGAAATCAAAACATGATAAATCAGGTGAGCATGGTTGCTGAGCAACAGGACCATCCTACCAAACCACTGGTCCTCATGATTGGTGTAGTGCGTCATTTCATAAAATATTAACAATAGCTGCCAAAGTACCAGCGGCATAACTGGGGGGGGGGGGGGCGAGGGGGGACAGATGTCCCCGGCGCAGAAGGCAAGGGGCGCAAAATGTACAGCAAAAATGCGCTTAGCGGGTGCCAGAGGGCGCAGATTTCGGACTTTGTCCCCGGGCGCAGAATACCCTCAGTACGCCACTGCAAAGCACTTTAACAGAAACAGATTAACCTGTGGTTGTGATTTATGCTCTATCTCTTAAAACTTTCCTTCTACTTGCTTAATTGAACAGCAAATAATAATCACTAATTTTTATACTGTTCACGACGTTGCATGTCTTTTCAAACTTCATCATTGTGTTATTGGCCAAACCATGGACCCGTAACCACATGTTCTGTAATAACAAATGTTTGCTACTTGCTCCTATCTCCCCTTAAAGTTTCTACTTTCAATTCAAAAATCACCCTGTACAGTGGAGCTCACGTGTCCGACACATACTTTTATTTATCTAATTCTAATTTACTACAGTGCAAGCAGCCTTTTCTTTAGCCAATATGGCAGTGGAGAGACTAACTCTCAATCCAACGTATGATAACATGACACTCCTTCCTCTCTAAAGCCTGGTATACATGTAACGTTTTCTCATCAGTCTTGCACGATCTGCAAAGACTGACCAACTAGACTGACACAAATCATGCGGCTTCACAACTCAAACTTTCACTCAAACTTTTGACCACAGTTTTGCTCAGTTGTTCAGAAATCACTGCAGGGGAAAGACTGTGATCGCTCTATATGCCCAACAATTAAACAAAAACAAAGTCTATACGTCATTCACGGTGGTCCCAGGAGTGGTTATTGAAGAGAGGGACAATCTCCCACGAATGTTCTCAAATAACTACAGCAGGAATCAGAAGATTGTGCACATATGAATGTAGACAAGTACAGTAAATTGTTAACACTTTTAACCGGAAAAAAAAATAGAGAAGCAAGACGCTGCCTTGAGGCTAGCTATCAACCCCCATGAGTGTATGCCTGGTTTTTCCTGTTCATGGAGTTTTATATTCTAATAAATACTATACTAATTCTAATATACGAATCCCTAAGAAGTAGATAGGAGGGGTGATGGGATAGGGTGCTAGGTAAGATTAAATACACAGGGAGGGATAATAAATTTTGTAGAATTTCTAAACGCAACAAATAAAAAAATAAACTCCATGAACTCAACGAGATCGGTACCCCATGTATACCGCCATTTTCTTTCACTCCTAAATGCAATAAAAATATCATTTGTAACCTACAGCATTGCCAAAAGCAGACGACAGGGAAGCAAAGTTTGACCATCTTGCATGTACACAAAGCTCTATCCCATCACTCTTTTGAGAGGTTTGTCCAACCTCTTCAGTTCATGCAAGAGGTCCAACTTGCTGTCTACATGTAACGTTTTGTTTGTCAAATCTGGCATGATCATGCAAGACTAACGAGAAAGCATTACGTGTATACCAGGCTTAAGCTATAATTCAGGTGCCTCCCCTTCACAATACTAGCAATGATCAGCTTTCCTCTGATGAAGCCCTCCACCTTATCCTCTCCAAGGCCATTCCATTGTCGAATGACCCTTGGCAAAAATGACCAGTAGTATGAGTCTGTCTGTGCCCTAACCTCTTTCAATTTAATTGTATGAAATTGGTCTATATTAATGAAAGTGGTCTATAGCATTTAGTGTCTGCTGTGTCCCCTACATGAAAATGGGGACCACATTAGCCAGTTTCCATGATGATGGAACAATGCTCATGTCTAATGACGCTGCAAAATAAATGGCAAAATGCCATCAGGGCCCACAGCCTTATATACTGATAATTACTAAGTAGTTGCTCAATTCCCACCCTAGTGATAATAACCTCATCCATTCCTCCTGGCAAATCCCTATCAAATTCTGGCTGGGAGTTATTTTTACTGCTTGCAAAGATTTTTGCAAATGTGTCATTAAAAATATTGGCAATCATAAGACTATCCTTGACTAAATTTCTAAAATATAAAATTACTGAATGTTAGAATAACTGGTGAAGATTCCTACATACCATCATTACCAAAGCAAGTATATACATTGCATTACCAGAAATGTTTGTTGCAAATGTATGAAAATTGATCACATCAGTTTGCTGTATATCTCACACAAGTTTGGCAGGACATGGATTGTCTACTAAATTTAATGTCAAAGGTGGATTATGTTCCATTACATTAGGTTTGGGTAGATACTTTTTGTTTTTTTTTGTTTCTGGCTAATATTTTGGATTCTGACTTTTTCTAACCTTTGTGAGTCCATATGTGATTGTGAATAAGATAGATCCACATCTATTTTAAATTAGATTTCAAATTTCGTAGGGCCGAAGTATACACCAATGAAGATTCATAATGAAAATTCATAACCACTAGAAAGTTATCATTGCACTATTGTTTTTGTCAGCAGAAAGTTTTAGTATCACTAGTAGAGATGTGTCAAGAATCTCTTCAGCAAAGTGATGCAAACAGCTGAATAGCCTCATCTGTAGGGGATTACTGCTTCTCCAGGAGCCTTATCACGATAGTTATTGTCCCTTGGCTGGCTCGACGACTGACGGCCACATTACTCGGTGGGAGAGAGAGTGACTCAGCTGATCGGAGTGTGGATAGAGTGAAGCGAGTTGCATTGTTTGTCCACAGTAACAGAAGAGAATGAAACCATGTAGGCCATAAAGATGATGTAACATGGGTGACCGACTTCCTCTCTCACACGATGGCTGACAGAACGAATTCCCAGGGATGATAGCTGACGAAAGTTTCTGAACTTTATTGCATGATGGAATAAGAGTAAACTGATGGAATGCTCTGGTGACCTCGACGCACCCTCGACTTTCCCTTTCCTAAGGCTAGGCGCACACTATAGTCAAGACTGTCTGATGACAGTCTATGTGCTCAGATTGGGTAATAAAAAACAATGGGCACCTGCACACTTGAAACAAGGTGTCTAATAAAGAGCCCTGTTTAGCGCCCACTGCAACAGTCATGGCACAAGTCTGTCTTAAATCTGTGGACTTCCTATTTAAATGAATGTAAGTGTGCACACTTCAACAAAATAATCCAAATCCCACTCCATTCCTTCTGTGTCCTCTGCATATCGAAAAAAAAATACACTACTTTTTGTGACATTTGCTAAATCTGTATTGATAGGTAATATTGTAGGGGATTGCAATCACATTCATTATAGCCAGGAATTCGTTACAACCAGGAAAGCTGTTTTTAACCCCAGATAGCTAACCAGTAGTCTGTGATACTACTGCAAATATCAAGAAATTGTGGTTTTTGTAGTTCTGCAAAACATTTGGTTTCTAATCTTTGTCTACCTTCATATTTACCCCTATGAAACATTTCTGCATGTTTTTCTTACTATTTTAATGCCCATTGATTTAGTTTTCTTACAGTTGGTATTCTCCCAGACAACAGGTTAGCTGTAATGACTGCTCTTAAGTATTGAAGGGCAGTCAATTCTTGAGGAGCACAGGTTATTAGTTGTTGTAAACAGGAATTCATGTAGGAAGTAGATAGGCCAGTAGACTGGGATTTGGAAGAGACAGCAGATGCAGTGTGCGTCAGGTTCGCCAGAAAAATTAGAAAAATTGGGGAATCCATTTTAGGTGAGGCTAGAGTAGAAGGTTCGCTCCAGGGCAGGCAGACATAGTGATGGAATAATGCAATAGAGGCAGCCACCAAAATATAAAAGGCTGCATTCCATAAGTGGATGGAGATAGGAGACTATGATTCTAAAATATGCTACAGACAGACCAAAGCCACAGCTAGGAGGATCATTTCTTTGGTCATACACCAGTAGTATGAGGTCCTCTATGATAGAGACAAAGGGGGAATGAAGGAAGAATGTAGCCTAGCCAAGACCAGGGATAGGGCGATTAAAGATTTACCCTGAGCCATAACAGCGAAGGATAGAAAAGGTAAAAATACAAAAGGGGTCGAGGACAAGACCAGTCTACAAACTAAGATAATAACTACAGATAGAGACAAGAAAAACGAGTTTAAAACTTAGCTTTTGATGTCTTCTAGGCTGCAGTCCACTCCTCTGTGGCTTCTTGGCAAAAGGCTTCTGAAAAATGTTCAAATGACAGACAATTAGATTCTATGAGCATAAAAATAATTAAATTTTTCAAATCACTAATCTATCAAAAAAACAATACTTATCTTTTTTGTTGGAGAGGTTCCGACGTTTCGCAAGTAGGTTCTTGCTTCTTCAAGGTTCACCTTGAAGAACCTACTTGTTATTATCTTAGTTGATAGAAAAGGTAGTCTTGTTTCATACTTCTGAAGTAAAGGAGTGGGGAGAGTATTTCTCCAGTCTATCTAATTCATGTAAAGGGTAAATCCTGGTGAATGGGGGATCATGGGGGAGATAGGCAGGTGTGTAGGGCTAGAACCTGCATACCCGACCCTGCCACAGGCGGGATAAGAGTATGCTGGCGATGATGATGATGATAAGAAATGGTGTTTGTGCATTCTGCCCTAGTAAAATAAAAAGTATGACAAGGCATTCCTGTAAGTGGTGTTCAATTCAATATGTGTTGACCATTGAGTGGAAGTTTTTGTTAAATTCATAAATAATAATTATTTATAAGGTCCATCATTCGTTATATCCAACCAAATTATCCAAACTTTTATAACTTTTCATCATTATTACCAGGAAATTCGTTATATCCAATTTATTATATCCGATATTTTTAGTATACCAACTCCTATCCTTTTGCTGGGACCTTGGAAACCATTCGTAACATCCAGGAATTCATTACATCTGAGATCGTTATAGTGGAGTTTTAATGCAGTAGGTTCATGTGGCTTTTGTCAATGGCGTAACCGCTGGGGACAATGGAGTAACCTCTGGGGGCAATGGAGTCAAATTTCTCCGGGCGACAGAAAAAGCGCCACCTTAGGGGCGCCTTGCCCGCCTTGCTGGAAATCAGTCGCCGTAGCACAACGTCTGCACGATGACTTTACGGGAAATAAAAGGTGCCTATGTACATACGTGTACCCGTGTCTGCTCAGGACAAGCAGCAACGGCGGGAGGGGGCGGCGCTTTGATAATGAAAATCAAGTTAACTATGGTTTTAGCAGCATATTTGTAAGCATGGCCCAGCATGGTCACTAATTCCCTTAATGCACTTCACATCCCTTGCAGAGCTAGGCACATTAGTAAAAACTAGGTCTAAAATTCCCCCTTCTTATGAGTTGGCATGGTCACAACCTGCTCAAATCCAAACAGAGTTGCTCCAAGAAGGAATTCAGAGCACCTGAAAGACTGGAATCTGAATCTGGTTGCATGCCGTTCCACCTATGCACAGATCCAGGGGGAGCGGCGAGTTGCATTGGACACACCAGTTCTCGTCTGATCACTGAAGTTAAGCAATGCAAGCCCAGTTAGTACTGACATGGGTGGTCGCTCAGGAAAGCTGGGTACTGCTAATACCCAATAATCGTCGCATTTGTGTAGTGTCTGTGCAGTCTATGCATTAGAAAATCTCTAATGACCTTGTAGTTGACGGGACCTTAAACTCCAACAAACAAAAAAAAACCCGAGGTACAAGGTGGCTGTTTGAAGGTATATGAGCATATTGTACCATGATCCACTTTGCACCCTCTCACTTTTTTCCCTTGAATCTTTTTCAGGTGAGTTGGTGGCAGTGGCGGATCCAGGGGGGGTTGAGCCATAGGCAGCGATTGGAAACGCAATTTTCATTTGTCAGTGTCAATGTCGACCCAAAATTTGGGGGGGGGTTTGCAACCCCAAACCCCCCCCCCCTTGGATCCGCGCCTGGTTTGTGGGTTACACATATATGGTGATTATGTCAATAAGATATCAAAGCTACAACTGAGACAGGTGACCCCCACGAAAATGTTATTAGGACTAAAGCTACAATAATTTTTCAAAAAAGTGGCCCTAGGTACAACAGCCTCCCCTATATACTGTATATGTACCCTATATATACAGGGTGTATTTTTTAAAGTAGCCAATGCCTTTTTTAAAAAATCTATGAGATATGGGATAAAATGGTTAAGAAAAAGTTATAGTTGTTGGAGGGGGACATTCACTTTTTTTCTAATTCTAATTCACAACACTGCAAGCAGCCTTATTTGGCCAATATGGCAGTGGAGAGACCAACTCTCATTCTTATATATATTACCAAAAAGCTCCCAAAACCCCAGGCTTAAATTCCTGTGATCTTGCTACAACACTAGTAATGGTAGGGTGGCTTTTTATTAGGCCCTCCACCTTATCCTTTCCAAGGCCATTCCATTGTCGAATGGTCCTTGGTAAGAAAGACCAGTAATATGTGTCTGTCTGTGCCCTAATCTCCTTCAATTTATACAAATGATCCTTTCTCCCGTTGTAATTAGCAGGGGACACACATCCCACCAGAGGTCCATCACACCCCAGCAGCAGCAGTCTGATAAACAGACTTATGCTGTGAGATGTTCGCCGCTGGCTTAGTGTTTCCCAACCTAGTTCCCTGATCATGTCAGACACACTATCCCTGTGAGAAAACCTGTGGAATACAATTCTTGCTGCCCTCCTCTGTATCCTTTCAATCTCCCAAGATAATTCCTGCCTGAAGGGAAACCAAATTGGACTACCATTGCACTTCCTAAAACAGTTCAGAAATTTTGGCAGTAGTTTTTTTCAGGACAATGCAAAGTTACACTTTTTTTCAGTAGATAGGGGTAGTTTTAACTATCGCATCGCATAGCTCTAAAAAACGTGAAATTGTGATATATCATGTTCCTATACCTAAATTTAAAAATACACCTTCAAAACTGCATTAATGAGTGAGCACCAATGGCCCATGGCTGCAGGATGTTGTCTCAGGTTTGATCTCAGATGGAAATTTCGATCCAGATTGAAAACGCTAGTGCAAACGTAGGCATGAGTTAAAAAGATTTGAATGGCAACTTGTTACCAAATATGAGACTTTAGAATACTGAGTGGTCCCATTCATCTAATCAGTCCTGCTACAGTGAGGTAAAGGTTTGTTGAATTTAGCGGCCAATTTGCCACCCATGCCAGTGCTTAAAGGTTAAAAGCAGCCTCAGTTATGACCACATTCATAATAATCATCAAAATTGTTAAATTGAAGGAACTGTTTTGATGGTAGTGTGCACTCTATGACTTACTAGTAAAAACTGTTTTCCCTTTATTGTTGTACAACAAAACACTTCTGTGTTAAGGCAGTCTTCACTTATGTGGGTGCTTGGCCTAAAAGCAACAATAAGTCACAACTGCCACATACACACGCAATCACACACACACACAAACACACACATCAACAAAAGGCAGACAAAAAGAGTGTGAGTTTATTAGATCAATTGGGATATACAGTAGAATTCAGATAAGAACTGTTTCAAGGGACCCAATGTTCAGTGGCTTCTCAAGCAGCAAGGTCTTTAAATAGGAAATTGGGCTTTACGCATTGCCCACCACTCCCACCAGGTCCCCACCCACCCCACACACTACCATATCCTTAGAGACAATCTGCTCCCACGTTTGCTTTGATCTACCCTGCCCAGGTGCTACCAACTACCTGCATTCCTGTAATGAACCAAACGAACTCCTTTTCCCCTATTCTCATTGCGTATCCATACCACCTCCATCCACCTCCTCTAATATACTCTTTCCTAATTCTATTGGTTTTCTACACCCTTCATGTACTGCAGCATTTGTATCTCAGCTACTTCCTTTCTATTTACATTGCTCTTCCTCACTGCTTGTTGTTGTTGTTTTAGGGCCCTTCAACTAAAGGCTTTTTCAAAATGTTTTGACAATTTCAAAAGTGAATTACACTGGTTAAAATTGAGATAAGGGACCATCGTGCCCTCTTTTTGTAGTGCTAAGTAACAATTTTATCCCCATATAATTATTAGTGATCATGGTGTGCTGTTTGAAGCAACATCATGCATATGCAGTAGAATGCTATTTATGCATTGGTAAATCTGTTGTTTGGGTAAAACGTGAATTTTGCAAACATTTCAAAATTGAGCCATGATATCTGATTCCTGCTCATGACACAATATTTAATTGAGTCAAAAACTTCCCTAAAACAGCCTCTGCATTGAATTGACAGTTAATGAGCCATCAGAAATCCTCACAAGCCCCAGAAAACATCAAATCTGTGCATAGCAGTATAGATATAAACGCTCGTCATTCATTAAGCAAGCATGCCCAAGCACTGAACATTTCATTTTCGTCCACTCATCACATTTCAGGTATGATCTGAATTATCATCCTTACAAATTAGTCAGGGCACAAAAGCTAGATGCAGGAGATAATGCAAACAGAAAAAGATTTGCCAAAGAGATGCTGGATAAAATTGAGAATAATGATATTGCTCCAGATCTTGAATGGCCACTTTGCTTGCTGGGCTTAACAATACCAGGCTTTTACATATGAGGTTATTTGAGGGTGAGAGTGTACACAGACTGACCAAGAAGCTTGCAAGAATTAAAAGATCAAATTCGTTGTGAAATGTCAAGGATTCCACCTGCATATATGAAAAGTGTGTTTAAACATTGGGTGAAATGGCTTGACCCTTGTGTAGCTGCAAATGATCATCACTTGCCTGATGTAATATTTCATAAGTAAAATTGATTAAATTTTGTACTTCATGTGAAATTTTGAGCAATTTTTTTGCAAGTGTAGTTGAGTAACTAATGCAACGATTTTTAGATACTAGCGATACCCAGTTTTCCCAAATGGCCACCCATGTTAGTACTAACTGGGGTTGCGTTGCTTAACTTCAGTGATCAGAAGAGAAGTGGTGTGTCCAACGCAATTTGACACTTCCTCGTTCCCTCACTGCTCAGCACTGATTCATATAGCATAGCATGCCTTGTAAAACTTCTCTTTTAACTTGATTGGGACCCTCCTAATACCCTTATCCAACCTGTGGCAGGGTTGGGTCTGTGGGTTTTTCGAATATAACACTCACTTGTCATCTACATTAACATGTTCCTCAAACTGGGCAGTGAATCCTTCAGAAATCTCAGTCCAACTTCAGGGAGTATTCAAAAACGAATTAAATGGGAAAATTTGAGCATTACATGATACTTTTGGTCTTGTCAAATTCACTTACTTATGTGGGAAAACTTACTGTACATCCGAATGGGAGGAACTTGAGATGTGGATTAAATCCTTTGTCGAGTTTCGTGCACTCTTTGGAGTGCCTCAATCATAGAAAGAAGGTCCTGGCTGTTATTCTAGGTGGAGACGTCAATCTTTCAGGGGTGAGGTGGGACCAGTGGCAGATCTAGGATTTTCGTCATGAGGGGGGATGGTTGAGCTAAACCTCACATATTATGTGAATATAAGTTTATATGTGCACAGAGGGGGGTTGCAACCCCAAAAACCCCACCCTGGATCCGTTGTTTGTTTGTTTGTTGGTGTTTAAGGTCCCGTCGGCTACAAGGTCATTAGAGACCCGTCCACTGCATAGTTCTAATGCATAGACTGCACAGACACTACACTAATGTGACGATTATTGGGTATTAGCTGTACCCAGCTTTCCCGAGTGACCACCCATGTCAGTACTAACTGGGCTTGCGTTGCTTAACGTCAGTGATCAGGCGAGAACTAGTTCCCCCTGGATCCGTGCATGGGTGGAATGGCATGCAACCAGATTCAGATTCCAGTCTTTCAGGTGCTCTGAATTCCTTCTTGGAGCAACTCTGTTTGGATTTGAGCAGGTTGTGACCATGCCAACTCATAAGAAGGGGGAATTTTAGACCTAGTTTTTACTAATGTGCCTAGCTCTGCAAGGGATGTGAAGTGCATTAAGGGAATTAGTGACCATGCTGGGGTTAAGGTTGAGATAGCAAGAAAGCTATCAACGTGTTGTACACCTTGTAGCGAGACTTATCAATATCACAGAGCTGATTGGGAGTTTTTTAGGTCATATTTAGAATCCCATTTGAATGATTTTAGAGTCTAGATAAGGGTAAGCAGGTTGATGTTGTATTCCTGGACTTTGAGCAGGCCTTTGTCATGCTGCTCCATGACAAGCTTGTTTCAAAAATGTCCAAGTCAGGAATTCATACTAAGGTTATTCAGTGGGTAAAGGCCTACCTGAATGTCAGGCCGCAGAGAGTCCTTTTTGATGGTAAGGCTTCCGAATAGACACCTGTGACATCAGGAGTCCCCCAGGGAAGTGTATGGGAACCTTTACTCTATGTAATTTATGTTAATGATATCAGGCTTGGCATACAATCTTTTCTTGAGCTGTTTGCAGATAACGCGTGCATTGCAAGGATAGTGGATAAAGGGTTATCTTCCTGCACAGAATTATAACAGGACCTAAACAAGATATATGATTGGAGCAGAAAGTGGGAGTTGCCATTAAACCTGCACAAATCTAGCTTTCTTAGGATAAGCAGGTCTAGAAAACAAGTTGATTTTACTTATTGCAAAGGTGGTGTTAGGGTTAATAGGGTGAGACCCATAATCACCTTGGTGTTATTCTCAACACTTAGGGTACCTGAAAGGAGCACACTGATAAATTGATTGGGAAGGCTGGGTGTGCTCTCCGTTTGGTTAGAAGAGTGTTGGGAGACAGCCCAAAGGAAGTAAAAATAGTAGCCTATTTTTCACTGGTATGGCATATAGTGGAGTACTGTAGTCCAATTTTTCACTGGTATGGCATATAGTGGAGTACTGTAGTCCAATTTGGTATCCCTTTAGGCAGGAGTTATCTTGGGAAATTGAAATGATTCAAAGGAGGGCTACAAGAATTGTGCTGCGTCGCTTGTTTCATAGGGTGAGCGTCTCAGACATCATCACAGAATTAGGGTGGGACTCACTACATCAGAGGCGGGTATCACCAGCATTAAGCTTGTTCACAGACTGCTGAAATTAGGGTATGAGGGTACTCCAGGGGGCAGCTTATCCAAGGCAGACTATAGGGCAGTGGTGGCGAACCTGTGACCCACCGTGCAATTTTAAGTGACCCAAACGTGAATCATATCTAGTTTTTCGTCTCATAGTGTGTGTGGAGTGGACGGGGACCTGGCGGGCTAGATCCCGCAGACCCGACCCTGCCACAGGCTGGATAAGGGTATTATGATGATGTTCTCTATTTGCTACTTTAATAAACTAACTTATTCATTATTAATAATATTTTTTATTCATAAAATTAAATAGTGCTTGCGCCTGACCCATGGACAAGGTTTTGGTTTTTTTTCATGTTATTGTGACCCGTCTTCAAAAATGGTTCGCCACCACTGCTATAGGGAGAGAAAGGATCATCCTTTCAAAATTACTGGTCTTTTCTTCCAAGGGTCATTCCGCAATGGAATTCTCTCTAGGAGGATAATGTAAGGAAGTTTCTGCAAGAAGGTGCCATTATAGCAGGTATGCAATACCAGGGGACGAGCTCCTACACCTGGAAATTTTGCTTCCTCTGCCAGCTCCTTAATAGAGAGGGTTCTTTCACGTGCAGATGCCATCATTCACCACACCGGACTTCAGTTTTACTTCTCATCCGAAAGAAGGCGTACTCAGGACTCATCTCTCGTCTGAAAATAATCCTACCCACCTCGATTCAAGTATTTGTTTTTGTATAGGATTAGGTTGCAACTTATATATTTTCTTTGGCGTTTGTGTACCCGAAAATGTGTCATTGTCAGTGTGCCACCATATTTTTAAATTATTAGAAATGTACCGTGACAAAGAAAAGGTTGAGAATTGTGCACTCCTTCTTATTATAGTAGGGAATCAATATTCGACAAGCAAGAGTGTCCAGGACATAGATATTGATAATAAATATCTGGTTTAGCCAACCGCTCTCACTACAAGAGCCCCCACTATTGATATGGGTCATGTACTAAAAGCAACATTTTGGAACAAAAATCAAACACGAGTTCTTGGCAGATCGCTGAATTTAAGCAACGCAAACCCAAGTTAGTACCAACATGGGTGGTTGGTAGTGAACGTTGGGTGCTACTAACTTCTCCTATCCTACATCCCCCCACACCTATTTTCTCCATCCACGAGCAGTCTCCTTAAGGTTCGACCTGTTATGACTGCTTGGCTAACTCCCCAACCCCATAGTATCGGTCTACTGTTCGTTGGAGAATTCCACCGACGCCAGGGGGAGCTGCTCTGGGAATTTCCCTCATCTACCCATTCCTTTACATGCAAATGCCATCATATGACGCGTGGGACCTCTCTACTTCTCTTTCGAAGGAAGACGCACTTAGGGCATCTCTATCGTCCGAAAAATTGCCACCAACCTCAGTCCACTATCTAACCTAGCACCACTGACGGATGGCAAGGTTGACACCCTCGTTGAACGTTTGTGGGCCACGTATGATATGACTCCCAACGTTCTAAACCAAACGCTAAATTATCTTGAGGTTCAAAAACTGTTTCAAGCATTAATTTATTATTTTTAAACAAAGAATTGAGAAATTGAAAAAGTTGTAATTGTTCTTCGGAAGTTGAATGCCGCCCTCCCTCTGCAATTTTTCATTTAAACTCATAGTTTCATAAATAATAATTCGTCTTTCCCGAACATTTTAATTGCACTGTATTTCGCTGGGGCGGATCCAGAGGTAGTTTAGGGGGAGCACTTCAACAAAAGTGCGCCTCAAATATTTTTAAATATTCAGAATTCCTTAGCATACAGCATATCTAGCTAGCAATTACAATACTTCCTCTACTGCCCCTTAGACCAGCGGTTCTCAACCCGGTTGGAGTCACGGAGCCCTTATCTGGCAGTCAGCTCGTTCTCGGTGCCCTTACCTAGCAGTGATTTTGCGGAACCCGTATTTGATTAAAGCGATATTGAAAAATTAAGGTTTATGGAAGGTTTGCCACTGACATTTCGTCCCTCGTACGATTCGCCCCTGGGAGGGCAAATGAACATTTATTTATTTTCTCCCTCTGTGTAATATACTAATAATTTTAATAACAAAATCACAAACATAAAAGAAGACAGTCACATCGCTGGACAACGATCAATACACTGCTATCTCTGAAGATCTCAAGAAGAAGGCGTTAGAAGGGTCCACTCTAGCGAGAGAACAAAACTAGGTAACTGTAAGATGCAAACCACACCTAGAACTATAGAGAGAAATGGATGGCTGGTGTTTGGGGATGGGCCAGACATCCATAGCGCTTCATACGGCGGAGCCCCGATAATCCGGAGCCTCAGGACTCTGCAGAGCACCAATTTAGAACCGTGGCCTTAGACAATGCTTTATCTTCGGTGGTCCAGCCAACTACAAATTGGACTGGCAGTATAGAAATGAGAATAGCAAACGCAAAATTGCCTCACCAGTTGCAAATTTGAATCGTGCATCAGTTGAAATATGCGCCCCATTGAGAAACTGATGGGGGGAGCAATTGCTGCATTGCTCCACCCTTAGATCCGACCCTGGTATTTCGTCAGTGTATTTTTGTCTTTTGGGGCGTTTCTCCTCCATCCAAAGCGACAGGACGAGCTTGGGAATTTTGTTGGTGTGTTAGGGCCCTTCAACTATAAAGACAGTACGCTGTTATGACGATTTGAGTATTAATAGTACTCACTGGTCCCAAGTGGCCACTCTTGCGCGTACTAGCTGGGGTTGCGTTGTTTAACTTCAGCGATCAGAGGAGAACTGGTGTGTCCAACGCCTTACAGCCGCTCCATCTAGAGGGGCTCTTTTATGTGCAAGTGCCATCCATCAAACTCACCACAGCGGAGGGCATGGCTTTCATACCTCGTGTATAGGTGTATTAAGTGTATAGGTGATTTCAGTCTTCTAATATCGAGAAAATTTAATAAGAGAAAAACTATAATTGTTTCATTAGCAGATTACATTAATGGATTTTTGAAAGCATGTAATGGCGAAATTGCCATCTGCGATTTTTTCTTAACACAAAGTTGTTCTGCGAATTATGATACCCCTCTCTACTAAAATTATGTTTTGTCGAAATATGATTATAAGTGAACATGTCACACTTTCTGGAAATAATACTTAAGCTTTAACAATCTTCTTTTGTAAAATACGCTAAATCTTTATGCATTAAATTAAATTTGAGTATATTTCTGATTGTGTTGAATACTGCTAATAAAGGGCGCTGTTACTTGATGTAAGTATACTACAGTATTCACAATTGCAGAATTACTGCCAATTGTAAATTAGTAACCAATGTCAGTTACCTCATCTGACAAAGATCCACTTCCTTTAGTTTTGAGTCTATTGTTGCAAATTCGATCCCAACACTCAACGAACATACAGTATACCAGTGGTTTTCAAAGATTGTTCCGCGGAACACTGGTGTTCCGTGAAACCACTACAAGTGTTCCGCAAAAAAATTTGATGCAAAATAAAGCAATGGAGAGATACTCTGATGTGACCCGCAGAGTCAATGGCGGAGGGGTCACTGAAGTGGAGACAGGCAAGCAGAGTCCTGTGTGATAGGAGGATCCCAATCTAGCTGAAAGGGAAGTTCTACAGGACAGTGGTTAAACTGGTTAGAGTGGTTGGGCAATGAGGACGAGCTACGTAATTCGAATGCGAGTAGCCGAGATGCGAATGCCGTGGCACATGTGTGGCTTGTTTGTTGGTGTTTAAGGTCCCGTCAACTACAAGGTCATTAGAGACCCGTCCACTGCGTAGTTCTAATGCATATGCTGCACAGACACTACACCAATGCGACGATTATTGGGTATTAGCAGTACCCAGCTTTCCCGAGCGACCACCCATGTCAGTACTAACTGGGCTTGCGTTGCTTAACTTCAGTGATCAGACGAGAACTGGTGTGTCCAACGCAACTCGCCGCTCCCCACATGTGTGGCGTATCGAGAGCTGACAGAATTAGGAATGAGCATATTAGAGGTAACGTAGGGTGGTGGACATCACCGAAAAAAATGAGGAAGAATAGGCTGAGGTGGTATGGACACGTCATACGAAGACGAGGAGAGGAGCTCGTTAGGTTAATTCCAGGAATGCAGGTGGTCAGTAGAACCAGAGGCAGGGGGAGACCAAAGCAGATGTGGGACCAGGTTTGAGTAAGGAGGGCTAGAACCCGCAGACCCGACCCTGCCACAGGGGGGATAAGGGTATGATGATGATGTAGTAAATACCAAGTGTAGAAGGTGTACAACCTGCTTTAAAGTTTATGTTGAATTGTAGGTGTTCCGTGCTAGCAAAATGTCGGTTTAGTGTTCCCCGACTTCAAAAAGATTGAGAACCACTGCAGTATACTGTACTTAATCCTAAATATATTATTTCAGAATCTATTCTTAATATCAATGATTGTATGATTGCTTCATCATCATATCGTTATCCTGCCTGTGGCAGGGTCGCGTCTGCTGTTGTGATGATTTTGGTGTTGGGAGGGGTCTACAACAATTCGGCGAATCCGACAATTGGGTGAAAACATGGTTTTGTTTTTTCATAATGACAAGAAATACAGAAACCATGTTTTATGCATGGACATGATTAATGTAATGGCGGACGATTTCGGCCGCTTTTAGTGGCCTTCATCAAGTCTGGCAAATTTCGATATCATCCCCCATTTAAAAGCGTTTCCCACATAGCCTAGCCATATATCTTCGGCTTTGATACACTTGCGGAGGTGGAGACATACTAAAGTATTACCAATGTACACGTAGTCCTTATTGCAATTGTTTGATTTACGACCTTTGTTTTTTGCCCTCATTAGAAACGAAAAATGTCTTTGTTCCTTGTCATCATGAAAAAATCAAAAAGCATGTTTTTCACCTAGTAGTCGCATTTACCCAATTGCTGATTACCCTAATTTTCGGGACACCATTAGCAGGACCGAATGTTACCAAACGGTCTGCAGTGCTAGTGGGGAGAGGCTTATTGCTTTGCACACACCAGTTGTCGTCTGATCGCTGGTTAAGCAGTGCAACCCCCATTTAGTACTGACATGGGTGGCCTTTTGGGAAAACTGGGTAATACTAATGTAAAACCGGTAAATATGCCCAAGTTGTAATAGGACAGCTATCTTTGACGAGATGGTGTTAAAAGCACTATAAGGCCTCCTTCACATGCAGCGATTAACGTTGCGTTTAGCACTGCGTTACAACCTTTCACATGAAAGCGATTTTGAAGTGGACCGCCTACGTGGTGGCTTCTCTGTAACGCTCTTCCCTGTTTCAAAAAATGAAAACCTACATTGAAAACGCGCGGTGATATGAAAAGGTCAATTGGGTTCTTTGTATTTCATGGCGCACGCTGACGCTAGAAAATCGCTGAACTCTCGAATTGTGCGTTGCTACGCGCGTTAGCCAAAATCGTGCGTTTCCATGTAAAAGCAGCTATTCACCTCTGTGTCTTCCCCAACGCGCGTTACAAAATCGCGCGGTAGCTAACGCTGCATGTGAAAGAGGCCTAAGACAATAGACTATGTGTATGGCACATCGTGCATGCGTTTCTAGAAGAATTGTTGTCATTTGGGTTGGTGAAAATAAATAAATACTGCACTCAGCTGTAAAAGTAAATCACAATTTATTGGAATGTATCTGGTAAAAGTAAATGCTCATAAACGTACTGAGATATTTTAAATTTGAAAACGGTGTATTAAGTTAAGATCCTTAATCTAAAATTTGGCCATGTCCATAAAATATGTTATGATGGTGAAGCACATTGCACCTGTTTTGGGGAAAAACGCCCCACAACATTTGGGGTAATATGCCCCACAACATTTGGGGTAATATGCCCCACTAACAATTATGTGTTTTGCTTCAGAAAATTGGTAAAACCTATATATTAAAATCAACTAGAGCTAGTTTCAGTCATAATGCTTTACAACAGGGATCTCCCAACATATAGCCAATGGCCGGATGTGGCCCCCAGTCGATTTTTTCTGGCCTGCGGAAGGATTCCATAAAACAGTGTTGAGCCATAGAGCAAGGAAAGTATACAGTTTGTAATAACTTCTTCCAATAAAATGGAATACAGAATTAATTCTGTATTCCATTTTAATTTATTTTATTTGAATAAAGGTTGGAGAAGCCTTCATGTAATTTATGATTTACAATTTTTACAATTTGTGGATTTCTTTAAAAAAATTACACCATAAATCGGGTTGTAGCCAACCAGGGTTTAAAAATATTCCTAATCCAGCCCACCCATCACAAATGCTGGAGACCTGTGCTTTAGCAGAAGCTTGTTAGATGGAAACAGGGCCGGCCATCCGGGGGGGGTGCAGAGGGTGCATTGCACCCGGGCCCCACGATGGAGGGGGCCCCATCATCAGTACCCATCAGGGCCCAGATCATTGCTAATATTAAAAGTTTAATACGTCATAGTAGGGGCAACGTCCTTCATTCGACCCTGCCAATGCAACATAACCTAAACGTAACCTAACAACCCTGCCATTGTACTACACCAGGGTTGTATAACCTTTCTGGTGTTGTGGGTCACTCGGTTGCTCCATGAACTGACTGCCAGCCACAGGCTGTCAAAACTAAAACGGATGAAGATAACGTTAGGTGTTACATAGCAGGTAGGCTGTAATGCATAATTAGAAATGATGCACCATGGGCCACAGGTTGGACAACCCAGAATTAGAAGTTAAGAATCAATAATTTAGTAATTCTATTATTTTGGGGTTGTTAAAACCAAAATACCTGTAATAATCAGATAAGTGTAATAAAAAAAATATAATCAAACAGATCCAACTCAAAAATGTTCCAAGGTGTGGACGTCCACATAAGCTTTCAGACCAACTCATAAATGCAATGGCGACATATTAGGACACATGGCATCATCCAAAAATGTAATACCTTCTAAAATTAGGAAGGATCTCAGAATGGGATAGGAGGGCGTCTAAGAAGAGTCCATTTACTCTGAATCCTTTTATTTTTACTTTTGGAAAAATATTTTGGGGCCCCAAAAAGATTTTTGCACCCGGACCCCTTTATAGAGAAGGCCAGCCCTGGATGGAAAGTGAAAATGCTTGTTATGAATGTCATCAGTATTACTATTCCACTAAGTCAAAAGTAGACTGGATACAATGCAGTCAGGGCCCGCTCTTGCACTTATGCCACCCCGGGCAAAACGACAAATTTGCACCCCTTAAGAATGTATAAAGGTACTTACCATATTTATTCTAATAAACGGCGCACCGGTTATTTCTTATTTTTTTCCCAATGGCAAATTTGATGCGCTGTTTATTGGAGGGCGCTGTTTATGTTCCAGACATCTGGCTGGGGGGCCCCAGTGTGAGAATGTTAAGTGGACTTACAGACCAGACCCTGCCACAGGCGGGATAAGGGTATGATGATAAATTCAGTTTCTTTATTATACAATACACCGATTATTAGAGGGAGCGGCAAATTGTGTTGGACTTAAGTCTGATGACTTAAGTTAAGCAGCGCAACCCCAGCTAGTACTGACATGGGTGGCCGGTCGGGAGAACTGGGTACTACTAACCCCTAAAAATCGTCACATTAGTGTAGTGTCTGTGCAGTCTCTGCCTAAGAACTATGCTATGGACGGGGCTCAAATGACCTTGTAGTTGACTGGCCCTAAGCAACAACAACCAAACGTTTTTTAGAGGGCGCTGCTTATTAGAATAAATATGGCATTTTAAAAGGTACTTAAATAAAGGTACATATTTTTCATTTTCAATACAAATCAAATCATATTATTTTAATTTTATATTGGGCAAACCATTGAAGCAGTGCTGTATTAGCGTGTTAATGCTATTCTTTTCAGAGAATTATGTACTGTGCAGTACGTTCCAACAAGTTCAAGCAGCTCCATTTCGAATTCTGCATTAATATTTTAATAATAGTGTAAATATTTTTCAAAACCACACCTAGGAAGATCATTGCCCTGGTCAAACACCAGAAGTATGAAGCCCTTTATCATCAATTGGAGACCGAGGAAGGGGACAGAAGTTTTTAAATAGGCAAAGGTAAAGCCCTCTTTCCCCCGTCTCAGGTAAAGAAGAGGTTGTAAGAGCTTTCCACAACCTCTTCAATGTGGCAAGGGGAGAGGATGTCATTGACACTCATCCTATATCTTCAGGGACAGTGGACAGCATAACAGAGGAGGAAGTAGCTGACTACTTCCGGCCCTTAGGCCCTAAGGGCCTACTTTGGCCCTTAGGATGATGAGAGGTCGGAAAGCTGTATAGCCAGAGATAATCCCCATTGAAGTGGGGCATATTCTAGGGATGACAGGAATCTCATGGCTAGGGATGCTTTTCAATGAAATAACTATGGGAGATAGGACCAAAATTATGGTAACTATAGAAGTATTAAGCTAATGAGTCATTCCATAAAGCTCTGGGAGACAGTAATAGAATTTTGCCTCCAGGATCAAACTAGTGTCCGTGGAAATCAGATCTCCATGCCATCTTTATTGACGTGGAGAAGGCTTGGGAGGTATTATGAAAAAGGCGGGTAGAAGAAGAGTTTATTCGAATAGTACAGGGTATGTATGGTTCAATAGCCAGGATAAGGACACCTTGGTGAAATACTGAGGGCTTCCCAGTGAATTTTGGGATGCACCAAGGTTCAGCACTGGGTGCTTCCCAGTGAGTTTTGGAATGCACCAAGGTTCAGCACTAAGTCCATAACTTAGCAAGTAGCTCATCCATAACCAGAATGAAAAGCATGGATGAGCTTCTGGTGGGAGTAGGGGAATGGGCCCCTTAGTCCATGGCATTTGCCGACAAATATTGCAAATCTTAGTGGCTGCAGAGATCAAGTAGAAAAGGGCCTAAACGATATTAGAGGAGCGATAGAAAAGGCTAGACGATTGAAAGGGCTAAAGATAAACATGAAGAAGAAAGAGTATTTAGCTTTCAGTTGAGAAGGACAGCAAAATAACGGTTTCATACTTCCTAGAGTCGAACTGGTGGAAAAGGTGCAAGAGGAAAAGTACTTAGGATCAACATCCAAAAGCACTGGGGAGATAGACGCTGATGTGAGCCCATAGAATCAATCAAGGAGGTTGGAGTGGAGTAAGGCAAGTGGAGCCTGTGTGATAGGAGGATCCCAACCAAGTTGAAGGTGAAGTTTCATACCGCATTTACACATTCGCGAATACGACGAGGCGAGACTTTCGTCGAAATGTTCGCATTCATTCTTTGGATGAGGAATGACTGTTCACACATTCACCGAATATTTCGTCAGATGGTCATTCTCCAATCACCTCGTCGCTAGCGCCCTTTGACTCGTATTGTCTCGACAGCTAGTCATTCTCAAATCGCCTCAGGTCACTCGCGGCCTTTGACTCGTGTCAAAAAAACCGCTTCCAACACGAGCGCCACGAATGGCGAGGCGAACCACGAGGTGAATGACGAATGTAGTGTTCACACATTCGTCGAACATGCTCGCCTCGCCACTCGCCTCGTCGTATTTGCGAATGTGTAAATGCGGTATTACAGAATGCACGTAGCTGAGATGCGAATGCTGAAAAGCTAATAGAATTAGGAATGAGGTAGCTTGAGGTTGATGAACATCGCCAAAAATGAGGGAGAATAGATTGAGGTGTATGGACACGTAAAGAGAAGAGAGGAGGAGGAGCTTGTTAGGTCCATTGCAAGAATTCAGGTGGTCGGAAGCACCCGGGGCAAGAGAAGCCGGACCAGGCTTGGAAGCAGGTTGTCCACAAGGATGTGGTGGTGTATGGAGTGCACGGGGACCTAATGGAAGATATACGGGAGAGGAGGTCCAGAACCCGCAGACCCGACCCTGCCACAAGCGGAATAAATGGTTGTTTTTAGCTTTTAGACAGAAGCAATATAATTACACGTTGCACTGTAAATTTTTAGCAAAGGAAAAAGTCGATGTGAAGTTTTGTATTAATTTCGTAATTAACACATTAATATTTTTCTCAAACAGCCAAAATGCCGCCCCTAAATTTTGGCGCCCTGGACAAATGCCCGGCTTCCCCCTCCCTAGAGCGGGCCCTGATGCAGTGAATGTTTTGATTGACTTCATTAGACATGCAACAGCCACAGACATTTGCAATGAATGTGCCACATAACAGAGGCATAATTAAGTAATATTTGGAGGTGGGGCTTTTTACCCGCAGTACTGGGTAAAACGCCCCAGTGCACATATGTCAAAACTTTGTTTTATTTCCTAGTTGTAGTTAAATTGTAACATTTCATTTATAGGTTTCATGAACGACTGTACCCGCCACGGTGGCGTAGTGGTTAGCACGCTTGGTTAGCACGCTTAGCACGCTTGGTTACTGGGCCATAGTGGGTCGGCTTCTTTCAGGCGAGAGAGAAGCTGCGCGTGTGCCTTCTTTTGGATGAGAAGTTAAACCGAGGTCCCGTGTGGGTGTACGATGGCACTTGCACGTAAAAGAACCCTCTGTACTGCGCAACGGGTAGATGAGGCAATATTTCCAGGTGTAGGAGCTCACCCCCTGGCGTCGGTAGCATTCCCCAATGAACACTAGACCGACGATAAATAAGCGTATGTGTGCAGCTTTGGCCAGCAACTGGCTACAGGAAAAACTATGACCAATATATTACCCTGTGTCCATTCAGAGGGACAAATGGGTACCCGACCCTGCCATAGGCGGGAAAAGGGTTAGGGACGACTAATGTCACCTTATTAAAATTATAAAATAACTTTGAGATTCAAATTTCATTATTTCTAGTTATAGCGATTTTTTTTAAATGTGGGGCGTATTACCCCGTTTTACCATACCCAAAAGCATCGCATTTGTGTTCAGACCTTGCAGTGGACGCATTTGTGTATGGACCATGCAATGGACAGGATAATGAAAAGAAAATCCATGTACTATCTGGGGGTTGCGTTGTTTAACTTCACTGATGAGACGATATGTCCAACGAAATTCAGCCACAATTTCTTACATTGATGAGGAATATAAATTTATTTATCGACATTTTTAAGCAGTCCTGGGGCTGATAAATACATATCCTCTCGAGGTTAAGGCCGGCGTTAACTATTGCAATAAACGAACGCAGAGGTGGCTCGTGGGGCTAGCAAACCTAGGCGGCTGCCTAGGGCGGCAAGTGTCATAGGGGCGGCGGATTTCAGAGGTACTTCCTTGCCATGCAGTCTATCAGTCATTTAAAATGTTCATAGTCCTGGGGTTCCCAAATTTCTCTGATTGGTTGAGCCTTTTTTAAATGCTGGTATTGAAACAAATGCCAAGCACGTGAGGGACGCCTGGACAATTTAGGACTGTATTAGATTCAATGGGGGCGGCGGCGATGGACCCACTTGCCTAGGGCTCCTGAAACTCACGAGCCGGCCCTGAACAAAGGTATGTGAAGGGGTTTTGAGCTTGAGAAATGAATAACGGTTATTCTCTCTACATATTCGAAGTTTTTTCTCATGTGGCTTCTTGTATTGCCGAATTTCGTAAGCGATTTTTGAGCACTGCCTAGGGAATATATTGCATATAGTTTGAAGGCACATTGGCGGTGCTAACATGTTGCTGATATCATATATTTATGCTTCAGAAGTTTTGTAAATGGAAGGAAATACTGTACTGCATGCCTTTATTCGATGATTGATAGCGTACAATGGCTTTGCATTATTTCATATTTGTGATATTTGACATTGACGACCTTTGGGACATCATTCGCCATTGAAAGATATAATTTCCCTAAGTCTAAAAGTATGGCGAATTCAGATATAAAAACTATATGATGAACTATCAGTGACAAAAATTAAGTTTCCACTCCTGCCTTTCTCCCACCACGCACTACCATATCGACAGGTGTTGGAACTGATCGCCTGGTGGTGAGTAACGTATTTGGCCCCAAAAATCAAATAGACCGACGTTACCGTGGTGTTCAAAATAATAAGAGTGGAGTGAAAATATGGACATTTTAGTTTATCAAATGGAAATGTTCAACACTTAAGAGTTTAAAGCATGTTTATGTCATAATGTAGACTATTCTAGAAGGAATACTTGCATTTCAAATGTTGCAGAAACACTAAATATAAACGTCTCAATAGGAGGTTGACCAAGATCATAAGAGTCATTGAAGTAGAAAGGTATTTTAAAAGTCCCCAGTGGTAATAATTGTTAATCAGTTTGCTGCTATATGGGTGATATGGGTCAGAGTCATCATTGTTCAGATGAAGAATGACGTGAAATATGTGAATTAAGACGTCAACACAAAATGTACCAAGAAATTTGTAACCTTATCAAATGGTCTCCATTTGTGGTTGCAAAAGTGTTGAAGGAATGAAGGACTCCCAAGAAAAAACAGTGCTACACTTGACAGGTGTGTCACATGTCAAGCCTTGAAGGATCCATTTCCATCCTCATCATCAATTATAAAAAATTGTGGTCTTAACATCAGTGCAAGGACAGTTAGAAGACTTTTACAAGAAAGAGATTTGCATGGCCATATCACCAGAAAAGTGCAGTTAAACCAGTTAAGTTTGAAGAATGTTAAAGACAGATTGAAATTTGCAAGAAGCAACATCAATCACCCTAATTGGAATAATGTACTATTTAGTGATAAAACTAAAGTAAATCTTTTTGGAAGTGATGGCAGACTGTACATTAGAAAACTCAAAACAAGAACTGGCTCTAGATACACAATTAAGACACTAGATCATGGTGGAGGTAACATCAAGATTTGGGGATACTTATTTCAGATAAAACAAAACATTAACAAGGAAATCTATCTTAATATTATGGAGAACATAATGCTGCCAAATACAGAAGAAAACATGTCATTAATTTGGGTGTATCAACAAGATAATGGTCCAAAACATACCACCAAGTCAGTAACAAATTGGTTCACTAGCAAAAATGTGTTGAAATTACCATGGCCATCTTGGTGCACTCATTAGAGGTTGAGGTAGGGCAGTGTCAAGGGAATAAATGCTTAGTTATTGGTGGGGACTTTAATGGCAATGTAGGCAAAGATAACCAGGGATATGGGGAGGTCCATGGGGTATGGGGGTATGGAACAGTTAGCATAGAAGGGCAGACAAAGAAAAGCCATGTCAATAGAATGCAAGTGGCAGATGCCAATGCTGTGGTAAATGAGTGGCATGTCAAGAGCTGATAAAATTAGGAATGCATATATAAGGTGCATTCAAAAAGTAATGAGCCAGAGGCTAGAATGTGCAAACCGGTGACAGGATGGTAATATTGTGGCGTGTGTAATGAGGTGTATTTCCGACCAGAGCATGGAAGGTCACAGCCCCTCACTAGAGGGCACATGTGCATGTCACGTGATGATACAAAGCAAGCAGCAGCATGCATCCATTGTCCAACGCTGCCAGTCGCATTGAAAACAGTGACATGGAGGCATCAAACGAAGAGCAAAGAGGTGTTATTTGGTTTCTGAAAGTGGAAGGAGTAGGGGGAATGGACAATCATCACTGAATGCCACAAGTGTACAGTGAACACTGCATGTCCCTTGCAAGGGTCAAGGAGTGGCAGAAGTGCTTCAGGGAAGGATGGGTGTCGTTAGCTGATGATGCATGGTCTGGGGCACCCCACTGCATTACTGATGACATCATCCAGCTGGTTGATGCACTCATTACCCAGGGCCGCCAAGTGACAGTGAACGCCATAGCCACTGTGGTCAGATTTAGCATTGGAAGTGTTCACCCCATCATGAAGGAACAACTGCACATGCTCAAAGTGTGTGCCCAATGGGTGCCCCACAGTCCGACCACACCAGGAAGCATGTCAAATGGCCCACTGTCATGGTCATTTGCAGTGCTATGTGAGGGAAAGGAATGGGTTTCTGGCACGAGTGGTAGCTGGAGATGTGTCCAAACAAGTCCAAACAACAAAGCATCCAGGGTCACCACCACCAAAAAAAGGCAAGGCCATCCACTTGAGTGCAGGAAGGGTTATGCTGACGTTCTTCTTTGACCAAGATGGCCCCCTTCTGATACACTTCATGCCACATGGGACAACAGTGAATGCACAGTGTTACTCGCAAACATTGACCACCCTTCACCAAGCAATCAAAACAAAATGACCAGGCAATCTCACCCATGGGGTCATTCTCCTCCATGACAATGCAAGACCTCATACGGCCAACACAGTTTATGGAAGTTTCGCCCCCACACATTTCCCCTTCGGATGTTTCGCCCCTGGGAAGGTAAATGGCCGGTAAACGACGTAAATGCAAACTTAAATTGTAAAATTTATGTCGTCAAAGTCTTTTAAGTGATGTTCGTCTGCTAAATTGTACTTCAACAAAATAGCGGCAGCGTCGATGCTTAAAACTACCAATGTAAAATTTAGCGCAAGCACGTGTTGCTACCTTATGTCCGAATTTTAAAAACGGAGTCGGCAAAGATATAGCCAAAAACACATCGATTTGTAGGGCACTAGTGGCTTTTAAATTAATATGATTTTTTTATTAGATGGTAAAGTGAATTTCCAGATATTTAGGCTATGCCTTTCAGAAAGTCTATGAAATTTCTATCGTTGATGTCCTCCACAATGCATATCATTCTTGCCAAAATTGCTGAATTTTCACCTTACCTATTCCTTGAAACACTCAGAAAAAGGTCCGAACGAACAATGCTGTTTTTCTAGGTAAAAACAGAATAACAAAAAAAACCGGCCAAAATAAGGTAAAAATCAAGGGCTGGCATTGACTCAAGGGTCAGTTGGCACTAGCCCTTGATTTTTACCTTACCTAAAACGGAATAACAAAAAATAACAAATAAACGGCCATTTGCCCTCCCAGGGGCGAAATGTGTAGGGGCTAAAGCTCCGGGGGCGAAAAGTACCCAGGGACGAAATGTCGGGGGTGAAACGTCGGGGGCGAACGTTCTAGATCCCAGCCAACACAGTCGCGGCACTCCTGCAGAAATTGAAATGGGAGGTTTATGGCTACCCTCCATACAGTCCACACCTCTCTCCCTGTGATTTGGTCCCCTGAAAAGGGCTAAGAGGGGCCACTGATTCACCTCGGACGCCGACGTCGAGCTGAACGTGTGGAACTGGTTCACATCGCCGGCCAGGGAATTTTATGAGACAGCCATCCACCGTCTCATGTCACAGTGGGACAAGTGCCTCAACAGCCAGGGCCAATATTTCTAACATACAGGTACTGGTTTCCATCATTATGCCTCTGGCTCATTACTTTTTGAATGCACCTTATATTAGAGGTAGCGTGGGGTGGTGGACATCACAGAAAAGATGAGGGAGAATAGGCTGAGGTGTTATGGACACGTCATGAGAAGAGGGGAGGAGGAGCTCGTTGTTTCCTTGCCAGGAATGCAGGTGGTCAGTAGCATCCAGGCCAGGGGGAGACTGAAGCAGATGTGGGAACAGGTTGTCCATATGGACATGGCAGTGTGTTGGGTGGACGGGGACATGGTGGGAGACAGACAGGAGTGGAGGACTAGAACCCACAGACCCGACCCTGCCACAGGTGGGATAAGGGTATGATGATGGTGACATTAGGCCAAATACTATAGGCTTCGCATATGAAATTCAATACCTAACTGACTTGGAATGATACAGTAGAACTTCAATTTTCCAAATTCCTACTATCCGAATCACTTTCAGAATTTCAGAAAAAAATTAAGAGGGAACGTACTGCGATTTTCAAAATAATGCGCGACTTGGCTGCCCAAAAACGGATACTGACAGTCAAACAGCTTGCTTTAACCGAGATGTGCAGCAAGCAATAGGGAGCTTGAGTTACACGTTGCGTACAACGTACACCGACGCAAAGCAGACGATTTCCATACTGCGCAGATGCAACATTCCTAATAGGGGCATGTGCACCTGCGCAGTACGAAATTCGTCTGCTCCCTATTGACTTTCATTTAAGTATGGTACACAGCCTATGTACAGCCCTTTTTAGTATGCTTAATATGTAAAAGTGTTGTCTTTTCATTTAAATAATTCAAAGCGCTGTTTATTTAAAACTTGTTTTTTTTTTCTCCCATTTACACCGTTTTCGGAAAAAATCCAATTATCCGAATTTTTGATTATTCGAATGGGGTCCGGTCCCAATTGATTCGGATAATTGGAGTTCTACTGTAGTACCTTTTGGGGTTAGATATTTTGATGTTAATTTAAATTAAGTTACAGTAAGTTGGATTAAGTACACAGGTTAGATTCGGTATGGTGCAGTGCCCAGGCTAGATTCCTTTGAGTTAAGTTAGGTTGGATTGGGTTAGTGCAGGTGACATTGGTAGACATGTCTGATGTTTTGGACAATACTAATACGCAATTTGCTGCCGAACTAATGTTTCAATCCTTTGCTTATTTAAAGTCTGCCTAGTGTCTTCTTTTTTTAGGCATATTAGCACTACTAAAGCCAGGTTTTTTTGTTTTGTAAGCTTTTTAAGGCCCTTCAACTACAAAGGTCATTAGAGTCCCGTCCACTGCATAGTTCTAAGGCAGGGTTTACACAAATACTTCGCTGTTACGACGATTTGTGGGCATTAGCAGTACCAGTTCCCTAGCCGTCACCCATGCTAGGTACTTGTTGCGGTTGCGTTGCTTAACTTCGGTGATGAGACGAAAGTGGTGTGTCAATGCAATACAGTCGCTTCCTACTGAAGCCAGGGGCTCACTCCTACACCTGGATATTTAGACTACTAATCTTACTTGCAGACGACATCGTACACATTGAATAGCACCACCAGGTATTGTCAAGGTACCCGATCCCGTCTATGGAAGGGAAGTAGCACGTTACAAGAAGTAAGTATTCTTTTGTGTGCAAGTGACATCCTACACAACATACGCGGACAGGGCTTTTCTTCCCATCGGACGGAAGGCGCAATGTGGACCCTCTCCGTCCTGAACAGCCAAATTGCCTCGAATCCAGAACCAATGTGCCCTCTAAGATTTTGCCATCAGTGTGCGCAGAAATTTGCTTGTGAGCACAATTTTGACTTCTATTCTAAGTATGTGCGGACCAAAGCAGCAGCGAACCTTGAACATTTTGCACCCAGGTACAATGTTGATGACCAATTTGTGGTCAAATATTAGGAACAGTGTTTAGAATTACTGGAGGCACACCATCGCTGCGCCACTGAAGTGGATCTTACTCCCATTGACTGAGGAAGTCAGAACACTTACCAGGTAGCTAATTTCGAAGCGTAAGCGCTTGGAAACCAGTTTTCTGTCTTGAGTCGGTTTCGAGGCAAAGCCTCTGATCTCTGCCGTTTGTATCACATTCGGAGCAGTTTACTTAATTAAATCGAAATTAATAGGCCTGCCAAGCAAAGATACCCGAAACGCTACAGTACTTTATTGTTCGATTGCAGTAGCTCTTTATATTGTATATTTTAATTAAAGAGGGCTGATTCTCAGCTAGTTTATCTTCACTCAAGCATCTTACCAAGTTGGCATTTAATCTATGTACATGTTGAGGGCTTTAATTTAGGACCTCGCCCGAAGGCATCGGTAAATTACCTTCAGCAACAGAACGGCAGATGTTGATTGCCCAAGGAAGGCATCGCAAAAAGCTACTCCTAACCCCTTTCCCCACCTATGACAGGGTCGGGTACCTATCTTGTCTAGCTGCATGGGCACAAGGGCGACGTATAGGACATGGTTTTTCCACAGCCAGTTACCGGCCAAAGCTGCAACCCCTATGCTTACTTATCGTCACTATAGTGTTCGTTATGGCATTCCACCTACACTTTCGAGCTCCTACACCTGGGAATTTTGCCACATCTACCCGTTGCGTAGGTGAGAGGGTTGTTTTACGTGCAAATGCAATCGTACACCACACAGGACCTCGGTTTTAATCTCATCCGAATGAAGGTTCACTTCGGGCAGTGGTGGCGAACCTTTTCTGAACATGGGTTACAATAACACGAAAAAAAAACAAAAAGTTGTCTGCGGCTCAGGTGCAAGCACTATTTAATTTTATGAATTAAATAAATTATTAATAATAATGAATAAAGTTTATTAAAGTAGCAAATAGAGACTGTAGTGAGATGCATGCGTCATGCAGCGTCACGGCATGCGTATGTAGCTTCACTGCATCTCACGGTCTGTGATGCAGCTTCACTGCATCTCATTTCTTTCTAAATTTAAAATTTTATATTTTTAGAATTCAAACCATGATTCAAAACTTTTTAATTTTTTGATTTTAAATCATTCTCAACTGAAATCAGTTGTTTGCTAGTTTCAATGTTATTAAGACGTGTTCGCGATTAGCTCTGGAATATTTGAATATTTGGATTGTCTATTTTCAAACATCTTATCACTTCAGTTATAGAAACTGAATGATAACATCTTCTCAACCAATAAAACCCTTTTTATTACCTAAACTTTTATATACGTCAACTTTTTAGTTCATTCAAATTTTATGGAGTCAGATTGAACAAAACGTGGTGGAACTTGTGTCTCTTGTCCACCACAAATTGGTGACCCGGACGTGATTGAGACCTCAACAAGTGACGTGATATGAAAGATATAGTTCAGAGTTCTGCAGGATTAAAAGATGCTACATTTATATTTTGTGGATATATTCAATAAGTGAATTACAAGTTTAAGCCACATCCATATTTAGTTCTTTAAGAAGACGGATATTCTGTGCATCTAGTGTAAATTAATTCTGTGTCAGGTGATATTTTCAACATCAACGGAGTTTTTATTCCTGACGGACGGTAGGATCAACCCGAATTTTTTTAGTCAACTAAATATAGCTACCAGTCCCTAACTATAAATATAAAAAAAATTTTTTTATGGAGGGAGTTTCCTAAAGATGGCGTCTACCTCTGAAGAGATGCTTGGATCTATCATGCCATCTCATAATGATGGATTGGCAGGGAGTGACGAACATTCTATTAGCACTGCCTATCACTCTCTAAAGATGCTAAAGCTTCCAGCATTTTGGGCACATGATCCGGAGATGTGGCTCGCCACAATACAGTATAGGTTTAGAGTATACTCGATCCGATCTGACGCCCGGAAGTTCGATCTCACCTCAGACGCGCTGCCATCTGAAGTTGTTGGTGATGTGAGGGATTTAATATTAAATCCCCCAACAGCAGACGCTTATGAGATCCTTATGGCTGCCATCACCAAACAAAATTGCCTGTCACAACAACAGAAGTTGCATCAACTATTAAATGATATTCAGCTAGGGGA
>JAAFCE010001963.1:22004279-22099559 GCA_013389805.1 Trigoniulus corallinus | reverse complement strand
ACAACTTGTAGATCAGCCAAGACCTTTAGAGGAAAAACTAAATAAATGAACAGTCCAAGTTACAGATTTGAGCCGACTCTCCACATTATTACATGGTACAGATCGTTGGCAGTGCAGTTTTTCATGCAGGCGTTCTAAGTCTAGACATCGACGCCTACCTGAACAAGATAACACAACCAACCTTTGCTGGTATCATCGTACTTTTGGGGCAGCTGCCCAAAGGTGCAAGGCGCCCTGTGACCAGGGAAGCGAGAACACCCCTCATTCTTAGAGTTGAGGAGTGAGGGCACTCTCATCCCCAGTCATTTATTTTTCGTTTAGGACCGATCAACTCACCAACGTTTTCTAATAGATACAGGGGCAGAAATCAGCATTGTTCCAAAGTCAAAAATTGACCCTATACCCCTTAAACCCCACTCTTTTCAATTGTTTGCCGCGAATCAATTACCTATCAGTACTTATGTGACACAACGACTGTGTATTGATCTCGGCTTACGTCGATCTTTTTCGTGGAGTTTTGTGGTCGCGGACTTGTCGCATGTGATTATCGGTGCAGACTTCTTGGCAAATTTTAGCCTTGTCATTGACGTCAGCCACCGGATCTTATGCGACAGGATCACTGGTTTGGAACTCTGTGGAATTAAGGTGTGCCATTCTTTTCAATACCATCGGCTGTCATCTATTGCACCAGGTGTAGACACACCTATCACATCCTTACTAAAGGAATTCAAGGACATAATGGTACCAAGGCCTGCTACACATCATACCCCACACAATGTGTTTCATCACATGGTGACAACTTCTGGCCCAATTTGTCATGCACGTGTGAGATGCCTAGACCCAGCATGATCGAATGTGGCAAAGAAAGAGTTTCAGGCACTACATGAAGCTCGCTACATTCGACCTTCTGCTAGCCCATGGTCTAGTCCCTTACACATGGTCCCCAAAGATAGCTCGTGGAGGATCGTGGGAGATTTCCAGGCACTGAATGCTGGAACCATTCCAGACCGGTATCCAGTGCCACACTTAATGGAATTTAATTCCCAACTCCACGGAGCTCGCGTTTTTTAAAATTGGACCTCACTAAAGCTTACCATCAGATCCCTATTGCACGTGAGGACGTTCCAAAAATGGCAGTCTTAACACCATTTGGCTTGTTTGAGTACATTCGCATGCCTTTCGGTTTACGGAATGCTGCTCAAACATTCCAAAGGTTCGTGGACATGGTTCTCTGAGATCTTCCTTTCGTCTATACTTACATCGATGACATTCTTGTCGGTAGTGAGGATAACAAACACCATGTGCCTCATTTGCACCAAGTTTTCGAACGTCTGCAAAATTTTGGGTTAACGATAAATCTTGGTAAATGTGAATTCGGAAAATCTTCTCTGGACTTTTTAGGCCACAGGATCACCCCTGAAGGGATTAGCCCTCTCCCACAAAAAGTTTCAGTAATTAGAGATTTTCCTCGACCTGAATTGAGACTCTCACTACGTCGTTTCTTCGGTCTCATAAATTTCTTTCACCATTTCGTACCACATTGTGCTGCAATCTTACAGCCGTTAAACACAATGTTGGGCGGAAAGGCACCTAAAAGCGCCAAATTGTCTTGGTCTCCTTTTGCAGAAGAGGCATTCCTCCAAATTAAGCGTACACTTTCAGATGCCATGCTTTTGGTTCACCCTGACCCCAACCCAGATACATCCATTGCCTTATTTCCCGACGCCTCAGACGTTGCAGCTGGGGCAGTACTGCAGCAGTTGGTAGAGGGTGAATGGCAACCCTTAGGTTTCTTTTCCTAGAAATTTAAAGTATCCTAAATTCAGTATAGCCTGTTTGGGAGGGAACTTCTGGCCATATATCTTACCATTAAACATTTTCGATACTTCCTAGAGGGTAGACATTTTACAGTGTTTACTGATTATAAACCATTGATCCATTCAATGACAACAAAACTCGATCACCATTCGCCACGAGAACCTCGACAACTGACCTTTATAACCGAGTTCACTACCAATATCCGTCACATTCATGGTACAGATAACTTGGTGGCTGATACTCTTTCCCGAAGCTCTATCCATGTTTTGAGTAGAACATCAAACACTGTTACTCTTCAGCAACTTCAATCTGCACAGGACTCCAATCCTGATTTTACAATATTGTTGGAGAATCCTGAATCTCTCATTATTCAACACATTCTTATTCCTGGTTCGAATATTCGTTTGTACTGCGACGTCTCCAGTTCACCACCATGTCCAATTGTTCCGTTTTTACTTCGTCAAGCTATTTTTCATGAATTTCATGAGATAACACGTCTGGGTACTTCAGCAACTCGAAGACTGATAACTCAACGATATGTGTGGCCTTCAATAAACAAGGATGTCACGAAGTGGGTGCATTCTTGTATAGCATGCCAGAGAAGCAAGATTAATCGTCATGTTTCTTTGCCAGTTGGCATATGCTCTCCACCATCTGCTCGCTTCGACAAGATCCACATTGATCTTGCGGGTCCACTTCCTTCTTCCAATGGTCATTGATATCTCTTTATGTGTATCGACCACTTTACCCATTGGCCAGAGGCGATTCCAGTTGTTGACACCACTCCTGCCACAGTATCTGCTGCATTAGTAAATCACTGGATTGCACGTTTCGGTGTACCTTCAACGATCACCACAGACCGTGGAGCCCAGTTCGACTCTTTACTTTTTACCCATTTGTGTGAAACTTTAGGAGTCAGGCACTTTTGCACAACATCCTTGCACAACATCCTTGCACAACATCCTTTGCACAACATCCAGCAGCCAACGGGATGATAGAGCGTTTTCACTGCCACCTCAAAGTTTCTTTGAAAGCTTCAGTAGATCCTACACATTGGTGTGATCAACTGCAACTGTAATTGCTTGGGTTACGGTGCGCCATCAAGGAAGACCTCAAATCTTCACCTGCCGAAGCTGTTTATGGGACAACTCTCCGACTGCCAGGCGATCTCTATTCTGCTGAACGGCGTACCATACCGCCTGTTGATTTTGTTGATCAACTACGTTCATGGATGCACACTTTATTTTATGTACCTCCTTGCCAGTCTCCTCATTCTGTTTTCCATACTCCCAAATTGGATGAGGCCACCCATGTATTTGTTCGCCGTGGGGCGCTACCTCTTCCTCTGATACAACCGTATGATGGACCTTTTAAAATTTTGAGTGGTCATCCCAAATATTTCCAGCTTGATCTTAATGCTCGACATGACAATGTGTCAGTCGATCAGTTGAAACCAGCTTTTCTTACTGATCCTGTTTGTGATTCCCTTTCACAGTTACCTGACTCAACACACACTGATGATGTCCTTTGTCGCCTCCGACCAAGACAACCTTGCATACATTTCGCTACCTCTGTCAGCTTAATTTCTGGCAAGGGGGTAGTGTAGTGAGATGCATACGTCATGCAGCGTCACGTCATGTGTATGTAGCTTCACTGCATCTCACGTTCTGTGATGCAGCTTCACTGCATCTCATTTCTTTCTAAATTTAAAATTTTATATTTTTAGAATTCAAAACATGATTCAAAACCTTTTAATTTTTTGATTTTAAATCATTCTCAACTGAAATCAGTTGTTCGCTAGTTTCAATGTTATTAAGACGTGTTCACAATTAGCTCTGGAATATTTGAATTTTAACACAATCGGATTGTCTATTTTCAAACATCTTATCACTTCAGTTATAGAAACTGAATGATAACATCTTCTCAACTTTTTAGTTCATTCAAATTTTATGGAGTCAGATTGAACAAAACGTGGTGGAACTTGGGTCTCTTGTCCACCACAAGACCATCATCATAATACCCTTCGCCCGCCTGCGGCAGGGTCGGGTCTGCATGTGGACAACTTGCTCTCACGTCTGTTGTTTATGAGACAATAAACTAGATATGATTCATGCCCGGGTCACTAGAAATTGCCCAGTGGGTTACTTCGTGACCCACGGGTCGCACGTTCGCCACCACTGACTTAGGGTCTCTCTTTTGCTGAAAAGAAGCCAGCCCACCTTGGTCCAGTATTGATCCTAGAACTACTGAAGCAGCTACCGGGTGTGCTACCTACTACACCACTGTGGGAAGCGCAGCCCCCCCTAATAAATTTAATGCAGTTCTAAATTCTCCTAGTGTCTCTTACGCCCTTGGCATTTGTCCCATTTACAATGCATTGCTATTACTCTGCAATAAGGCGCCTCGAGAAAGCCAACATTTAGAAAAGGCCCCACCAAATCAGAAAAGTTTGGGAACCTGAGGACTTTCAACATTTCAAATGATCGATAGACTACATGGCAAGGAAGTACCTCTGAAACTGGCCGCCTAGGTTTGCCTGCCCCATGAGCCGCCTGTGGGGAAGTGTTACCATATTTTCTGGTAGATAATGTGTGAGTTAGGCCTATCTATACAACATATTGAAAAATGAAAAGAAGACAGTGCTATGAGATGGACAGTGATATTCAATGGAAAATCAAAGGATTCAAACGCCGATATTAGGCTGCAGTTATAGTGGATGTGACTTCTGACAAAAATGAATTTTGACGGATTTGTCAGAATACTCAAATAATAGGGATTTTGCAATTAGATGGGACGAATATAATGAAAGACGAATACAAGGTGTCAATTCGTTCTCTTATGTTTCGTCTGGGCTTACGTTTGACAATTTTGCAATTATCTGTTCCCAGTAATTGTGTGCCATCTTGTGAGAGCCAGACAAAACATTTTGCTATATGGCAATAGCGTTAAGCAAAAAAAAGAATGAAAATATCATTAAAATAAAAATTTTTGTAATATTTAAATTGTATAGAGCATTGTATACAAGGTAAATTATATCTCTATAAATCATCACTTTTGTTTTCCATTTTTTTATGTTTTTATCCTCCTGTCACTTCGTTTAAAAAAAGTGGATGCCAGATTTCACGCTGGTGTGTAACATGCACAGGACGAAAAGTGTTCACTTTTCGTCTTTCGTCCAGGAACGCCCACATCACGAGTATTTGCAAAATCCCTAATGAAAAGAATATGAGAGTGTTTACATTGTTTGTAAGTCCCTCGTCAGAATCGTCCATAGTTGATTGTTCTGACAAATCCGTCAGAATTCATTTTCATCAGAAGTCGCATCCACTGTAACCACAGCCTTATTTCAACTGGAACATCAGTACTTTCTGTCTCCCCAGTTACTTCGCCTTCCTCACTGACTTCTACAGCCTTTTGCAACATGCAGGGAATACAGTGTGCTCATGTTATTTACCAGAAAATATGGTAACTGCACAAGGAAACCAAACCAAATTTCTATCATGTCCCACACAATTGAAATACCCAAATTTGCAAGCAAAACGCCATTCAGTATTTTGAAAGTTTTACTGTTTGCATTCTTCTGTGAGGTTCAGTGGCAGCTGATGAGAATTAGTAGTGGTGGGGCTTCACCGATAAAGTTAAAATTTTTGTGGGATTGGGTGGGACTAGGGTATAACCCATTTATAAATTGTTTTTTCTCATTCAAGATCATCATCATCATCATAAATCATTGATAAATTGTCTGTTAATATGCCCATCAAACTCATATGTTGCTTTTTATGTGCATAGACAGTGGTGCCAGCTGTAGTGCAACAGACCAGGTTGGAAATACTGCAGCACATGGAGAGATAGAAACAATGCATAAATGAATGAAATAATAAGGGAAATAATGAGTACAAGTATAATGAAAAGGGGCAACAAAAATAAAATAAATGATAGCATTGAAATTCTCAAATTATGCACATCATAAATCTTAAATAAATCAGCAATTAAGATAAGACGCCCATGAAACTTTCATATGTTGCTTTGTATGTGCATAGACGGTGCTGCCAGCTGTAGCGCAATGGATCAGGCAGGAACTATTGCAGCCCAAGGAGTGATAAAAACATCGTGTGAGTGAAAAAAGATATAAATGGAAATGCAATGACGTTTCGGGGCTGTATAATAGTTCCTTCCTGTTCCATTCAGCAACACTTTCTATTGACAGGGAGCAGCAAGTTGCGTTGGACACACCAGTTCTCATCTGATCACTGAAGTTAAGCAACGCAAGCCCAATTAGTACTGACATGGGTGGTCGCTCGGGAAAGCTGGGTACGGCTAATAACCAATAATCGTCGCATTAGTGTAGTGTCTGTGCAGTATATGCATTAGAACTATACAGTGGACTGGTCTCTAATGACCTTGTAGTTGACGGGACCTTAAACCCCAACAAACAACAAAAATTCTATTGACAATTTTCAAAAAACTCGTGTTGCAAAACTTATAGTGGAGGGGCTGCAGCACCTACGTATACCGGTTCGATGCTGGATGTTTAATACTCTGTGTGATGTACGATGTCATTCGCACATAAAAGAGCCATCTCTACTGCACAGCAAATAGATGAGACAAAATTTCCAGTTATAGGAGCTCACCCTTGCTGGAGCAGGTGGATTTTGTTTCGTTGGTGTTTTAGGGCCCTTCAACTACAATGGTCATTAAGCCCCGTCCACTGTATAGTTCTAAAGCAGAGTCTGCACAGAAACTATGCTGTTATGACGATTTTCTGTATTAACAGTACCCAGTGTTCCCAAGCAGTCACCCATGCTAGTACAGAACTATCTGGGTTTGCGTTGCTTAAATTCAGGGACCAGATGGGAACTGGTGTGCCGCTCCTGGAGTGGGTGGAGTACCCATATGTCCCACCCACCCTACCGTAGGTGGGAATAAATTTGATAGCCGTTCCGTAATTGTTTAATATTTGAGTATCAAACATCCTTTTAATTAGCATGTTTTCTTAATAGGTGATATGGTTTCGAATGAGAGCTCTTTGACAGAGTTGGAGCATCCGCAAATTCTATGAAGTGTTCTTCATCAAACTCCTTATTTGGTTTGGATTTGTGATTGATTTCCTTTACCAACATGACAGCAGGCCTGATGACAGAGTTATATTTCACTGAGCCGTTGACTTGGTGACTCATTCTGATTTATTCCCTAGTACCTCTGACACAAATGTAAACAAAAAAATTTTAATCAACAAAACGTGTTATTGTTTGTGCATCACGGTAACCAAGGTCCTTTTAGATATTTGCTCAGTTAGTTTCCATTTTTGCTGGAGGATCTAATCATGTCATTTATTGATCAGGATTGTTTATTCTTAATCTTGAACATTTGTATCGTATTATTCTCCAGTGGGCATTGTAAGAAGAGAACATAAGTTATCCAATGATTTCTTTCGAAATACGAATTGTTACCATTTACGGTGTTTACAATGTAAACAATTCATTACTTAAAAAACCTTTTGTGTGAGAAACCTTGAAGGACATGGACATACAGTATGGACGCACGAGCTTTTGACATCTCTTTGATGCTACTGAATCTTTATCATCTACAACAACTAACTTGGCAGAGTTGGTTACCGTTTTTGTCGCACAGGGACGCCTGGACGACGTATTGACCAGGGCCAGCCCAACGGTTGCTGGTGCCTTGGGCAAGCCAAACTCCCGCACCCTTTTAAAGTTTAATTATAAAAATTTTCAAAAGGGAAAAATTAGAAATATGCATCAAACAATGTAAAAAAGTCTTTTATTTATTATTTTCGCGTTTTCTTTTTCTTATGTTTTTTAAAGATCCTTGATGGCGTGCCTTGGACGAAAGCCCGAGTTGCTGGTACCTTCAACTAGTGTCATACTGGTAATTTTGGAGAACCTCAAGGTGTCCAACCATTTTTTCTATGCGTTCTGTGACATACTTATCGTGGGATAATGATACAAAAGAAATGTACAAGGTTCAGCTGCCCAGATCGATTTAGCAAACGCTGCTTGGGATGTTATTTGTGTGCTATAAATCTCTAACCTGCAATTAAGTTCATGACATAACACAGGCACTACCTACTGGACATCATTTTTATTCAGTCGACCACAGACCTAAAGCTGCAACCCCTATACTAGGCCTATACAGTACTCTAGTTATCATAAAAGACGCTGCAATGCAATTAACTGGCAAAGTAACCTGTCTGATATATAGCGTGTGTGTTCCAGTTAGCTAGTTCCAGTAGCAACGCGAAATTAGTACTCAATCATGCCATAGAGGAGAGAGGGTTAGGAATGGTAATTGGTTTTTCATGTAACCGATGTAACTTTACAGGTTGGCAGGTTATAAGTTTGTAAAATGTATTCTGCTGTATTTTACTATGCTGTCATGTGTGCCATGTGCTGCCAAGTGTGCTGATCATACCTTTCATTGGGGTATAGGCAGTCCTGTTGCAATGGAGGTCATTTTTTTGTTTAGACAACGATGTATTATTTCACAGTGTGGGGTATTTTATTAGGCGTAATTTTTAAGCAGTCCACTCCCAACTGAATGCTGCAATTCCTATGCTTATTTATCGTCGGCCTATTTTTCTTCAGTGCAGTTTTCCCACGTCAGTGCCACTGGGGTGAGCTTCTCCACTTGTATTTGAATTAAGGGTCGCTGCTGTTAACATTCCACGGTTATGTCCTCTAGAGAATTTCCCCATGCGATTGCAATTCTTCCACAATTACTTTTGACGTAACACAGTAAATTTTGTCGAACATTTGCTCAACACGTCCATGACCTGGAAAGGAACAACCTCCTGCATATGCAAGCAACAACTCTCAGTGTTGAACAACTTAAATGTATTAGTGGTTAACCTCTGCGGGCAGGACCCGCTCATGCGGTTATGCCGCCCTGGACAAAAAGACAAATTGCCGCCCCAGACAAGAGGATAAATTGGGTGCAAGTGCTATTCTGTTCAGAAATGTTCATGTTCAGACAAGTTCAATCGTGTCCATTTCAAATTCTGCATTAAATTTTCAATAATAGTTCAAATATTTTTAGCTTTTAGGCATAAACAATATAAATACGCTATGCACTGTAAATTTTTAGTGGACAAGGAAATCGGGAAATCATTATTTTTCACACAAAGAAATCAGTATTTTCCTCACACTTACAGCCGAAATGGCGCCCCGGACCAGGTAGGAAACCAAATAAACGAACTCCCTCAACTGCTAAAGAGAGAGAGGGGGGAAGGAGGGAGAGAGAGAGAGAGAGATTTCCTCAACTAACATACGAAAGGCAGCCCTACAGAACAATACGAGACAAAGTCGACTATCCGACACTTGACAGGGGTCTACGACAATTGGCTGGACGACAGTTGGGCAAATCACAATTAGGTGTTTACGATAATTGGGTGAATGCGACAATTCGGTGAAGCACATCATCGTCATCATCATCATACCCTTATCCTGCCGGTGGCAGGGTCGCGTCTGCAGGTTCTGGCCCTCCACTCCCGTCTAACTCCCACCAGGTCTCTGCACACCCCACACACTGCCATATCCTTACAGACAACCTGCTCCCACGTCAACTTTGGTTTCCCCCTACCCCGGGTGCTACCGACCACCTACATTCCTGGTATGGTCCCAGTGGCGTCGTTAGGGTTGGTGTCATCCGGTGCGGTGACACCATGGTGACACCATGGTGTCACCCCCCTCTCCCGAAAAAAAGCCGCTTCTTGTGCTTTGGTGTCACACGCTTTTCTCATGGTGCGAGTGGTGTCACCCGGTGCGGCCCGCACTCCCCGCACCCCCTAGTGACGCCGCTGTATGGCCCTAACGAGGTCCTCGTCCCCTCTTCTCATCACGTGTCCGTACCACCTCAGCCTATTCTCCCTCATTTTTCGGCGAAGCACAGCTGTCATGCGGAGCTGCGCTACTACAAGTAGCTTTACAAATGTGGATGATGAAGATAGTCCGTCAGGGATCCCGTATGTTAGACTACCAACTGTGTGGGGGTGGACAGGGATCTGATAGGAGATATGCGGGAGTGGAGGAGGTTGTTAATGAATAGGTAGGTATGTTTTCTGGCGGTCACACCTAAAATTAGCAATGATTTTGTGGAAAAGTAATGATCGAATCAAACCAAGGTAAATCAGTAGGGTTTCCTCTGAAATTAGTTAATTGGGGGTCAGACGGTTCAGACTGAACCGGCAACGACTGAATAGCCAAAAAACTGAGTCCGTAGAAAAATATAAATTTCAGATGAAGTGAGACTGTCCAACAAGCCAGCACCAAACAAAGCAAACTGTTCACAATGCAGAAACAAATAACCAAAACCGGCTGTTCCACAATGCAGAAACAAATAGCGAAAACTAGCTATTCCACAATGAATAAACAATTCAATCAAAACAGACTGCTCAGAAAGTAACAAAACAACAATGAACGTTTCAGAGATGATGTTTCCAACATATGAATCATCCTCATGTACCACTGAAGGGGGTTAGAGGGATGTTACTGTGTTTCTCTGAAAAAAGCCCTACCATTATTTTCTAAGATGTACGTTAATATAAAAGTTAAAAGACAAAGTTTACAGAACGGTCGTTAGGCCCGCTTTGCTTTATGGCTCAGAGTTTTGGGCAGTTAGGAAGAACCATGAAAGGAGAATGCAAGTTGCTGAGATGTGAATGCTGCTCTACATGACTGGGGTGTCACAAGCCGACAGAGGCCATAATGAATACTGTAGAGGTAGCTTGGGGTGGGAGACATCGCAGAAAAGATTAATGAGATGCGGTTGAGGTGGTGTGGGCATGCGGTGAGGAGAGAGGAGGAGGAGCTTATTAGGTTCATTATGGGTATACAGATGATTGAGGCACCAGGGGTAGGGGAAGACCAAAACGGACGTGGGAGCAGGTGGTGCAAAGGGACATGGAGACATGCAGTGTGGGAAGCGACTTGGTGGGGGATAGGTGGGAGTGTAGGATAAGAACCTGCAGACCCGACCCTGCCACAGGCGGGAGGAGGGTAAGATGTTGATGATGATGGCCAATAGTGGAGTACTGTAGTCCAATTTGGTTTCCCTTTAGGCAGGCGCTATATTGGGAAATTGAAATGATACAAAGGAGGGCTGCAAGAATTGTGCTGAATCACTTCTCTCATAGGTTGTGTCTCAGACATGATCACAGAATTAGGGCGGGACTCGCTACATCAGAGGCTGGTATCTGACAGCCTTAAGCTTTTTCTCAGACTGCTGAAATTAGGATATGAGGGTACCCTGGGGGCAGCTTATCCCTGGTAGACTATAGGGGTGAAAGGATAATCCCATCAAACTGAAGGAGGTTGGGGCACGAACAGACTCATATTACTGGTCGTTTTTTCCAAGGGTCATTCAACAAATGAATTCCGTCAGTGAGGATAATGTGAGTAAAGGCGGGTTTTGGCGATTGACCTGGTCAATTGTGGTTTGACCACGATCTGATGTTTGGTGTGACCAAAACAACTGACCAAAAGGGATCGCTAAAACTCTTTAGTTTGAAATGTTGGGACCCATGACAACGTAATGCAACACTTAAAAACTTAAAAACGAAAGCCCTGAACATAAAATCGGATGCCCTGAACTTAAATTTGGATGCCCTGAATATAATAACGAATTCCCTGAACTTAAAAACGAATTAAAATAAAATAAACGAATATACCACAATGAAAACAGAATCAACTGAATTTATTCACTAAACAAAAAGAACGAATTTCCCTAACATTAAAGGAACCAATACACTAAACTAAAAACACTAATTACACTAAAATAATGGAAAAAAGAATTTACCAAACTAAAAAAATAAATACTTAAAAACCTTTAGAAATTTAAGTACACTAGAAGTGGTTGAAGAACGCCACAATTTCACATCTTCCTCAGACCAAACCAACAGACAAACAGATAAACTTTTATTTTGGTTATGTTGGTCACCCTTTGGTCTGACCAAAGTTGACCAAAGCGATGGACCAAATCAGTTTGTGCACTACCAAAGCGATGGACCAAATCAGTTTGTGCACTACCAAAACGCATTTTTTCTTAAACAATGTGACCAAAGTTGACTTGGTCAATTGCCAAAATGTGCCTTAAGTTTCTTTAAGAAGGTGCCATTATAGCAGGTATGCAATATTTGGCTGAATAAATGTTATGCTTCAGGTTCCTTGGGGGGGGGGGGTCAATGTGTTATAAATTAGGAATGAGGGTCATTCTCTCCACTGCCAATTTGGCCTATCAGGGATGCTTGCAGTGTGTTCAATTAGAATTAGAAAATAACACACTCATGATAACAACATTTCATGAAATACAATCATTTTTACGAAGTGGTTCAATTTCACGTGATGTACTACCAAGCGGTATGCAGGCCAAAAAAAGTTGGCAAATGCTGATATAAATAAAAACGTACTGTGTAAAGTCGTGTTGTTAAGTTTAATAAAATGCTCAGAAAATGAGGAGCAGTTTTTATTGAGAACCCTTATAAATTATAAGACACCTGCATCCCTGCCAGAGCTTCAGTCTGAGGCAATGAACCCTAGTGTGATGGAACTTGGGCAATTCAGTTTGTGCCCAAGATAGTAAGAATAGCATAATTTTACCACTTTCAGAGTACTGGAGTAGAATGTATCCTAAACGCATTCATGTTCTTTCCTCTTTCTACTCTGTCATTTTCTGTCTCCTATATATTCAGATTCCGATTATACTTTTCCTATTTTATTTCCTTATTTCCTATATTTCCGATTCTAACTCCCTATTTGCCAAGGGCAGAAAATGTATCGTTAAAGGCAAATGGTAAAACAAACGAAATTTCATTTTCTATAGTTGCTTTTGCACAATAGAGTAAACAGAAGTTAAACTCAAGTGCAAAGAATACAGAAAAGTTTCATAATTTTTTAAGGAGGGAGTTTGCAAACAGTCGTCAGGTGGGCGTTCCTGGACAAAAGTCAAAGAGTCGACTTCTGAGCTGTCTACTATACCGTGAGGACAAGAAAAACAAAAATAAACGTGCTCCTTTCTCTCTAGGAGTTCACTTTTCAGAGATTTTATTTACATGCCCACACATGCACAGATAGCGTCTTTATCATAAGGTCTGGAAGTCACACTTACCATAAGCAAATCTATGAGCTGCAGAAATAAATTGAATTGTATGATTGATTAAATCAGTGGTTCTGAAAGCGTGTTCCGCAGAACACTGGTGTTCTGTGAAACCACTTCAAGTGTTCTGCAAAAAAAATTTAATGCGCAAATAAAGCAATGGAGAGATACTCTGATGTGACCTGCAGAATCAATGGGCGAGGGGGTGACTGAAGTGGAGACAGGCAAGCAGAGTCCTGTGTGATAGGAGGATCCCAATCTAGTTTAAAGGGAAGTTCTACAGGACAGTGGTTAGACCAGCTATGCTATATGGATCCGAGTGCTGGGCAGTGAGTAAGAGCTACGAAAATAGAATACGAGTAGCCGAGATGCGAATGCTATGACACGTGTGGCATGTGGAGAGCTGACAGAATTAGGAATAAGCATATCAGAGGTAGCCTGGGGTGGTGGACATCACCGAAGAAATGAGGGAGAATAGGCTGAGGTGGTATGGACACGCCATGCGGAGAGGGGAAGAGGAGCTCGTTAGGTTAATTCCAGGAATGCAGGTGGTCGGTAGCACCAGGGACAGGAGGAAACCAAAGCAGATGTGGGAACAGGTTGTCCGTAAGGGTGTGACAGTGTGTGGGGTGGACGGGGAACTGGGAGAGAGATAGACGGGAGTGGAGGGCTAGAACCTGCAGACTCGACCCTGGCACAGGCGGGATAACGGTGTGATGATATTTTAGTAATTACCAAGTGTAGAAGGTGTACAACCGGCTTTAAAGTTCATGTTGAATTGTAAGTGTTCCGTGCTAGTAAAATGTCACAGTTTAGTGTTCCCCGACTTCAAAAAGATTGAGAACCACTGGATTAAATATCATTCTTACATACACAATAATGGGTTAGGGAGGAAGCCAAGCAGCCATAACAAGTTGAACCCTTAGGACAGCAATTCCCAACCTTTTTTTCCTCATGGCGCACTTTTAATAATTTAAAAATTTGGCAGCACACTAACAACAACACAATTTAGGGGCACACAAACGCCAAAGAAAATGTATAAGTTGTAACCTAACCCTTTGCAAAAGCTCGCCTTGGTGGTGCAGTGGGTAGCACGCTCGGTAACAGCTTCAGTAGTTTTTGTTTCGGTAATGAACAGATTTTGGTTGGCTTTTTCGGGCTAGAGAGAAGCCCTGAGTACACTTTTTTCAGATGAGAAGTAAAACCTAGGTCCCGCGTGGTATACAATGGCATCTGCACGTTAAAGAACCGTTTCTATTATGGAACGGGGAGAGGAAGCAAAATTTCTAGGTGTAGGAGCTCGCCCCTTGGCTTCAGTGGAATGTAGAAAGGCTATACAAACAGTAGAAAGACTATACATAGCATAGGGGTTGCAGCTATGCTAGGTTTCGTCTTTCTGCTGTTCGGCAACTGTGAGAAAACATTGTGCAATATATCGCCTGTGTCCTCTCAGAGGGAAGAGATGCCAACCCTGCCAGAGGCGGGAAGAGGGTTAGAAGTTACTTGTAACCTAGCCCTATGCACACATCAAGCGGGTTGCTAGTATTTTAAATACTACATTATATCTTTCTTAGCCAGTAGTCAGAACTGCAATATTCATGCCCATTGATTCAACCAGTCCCTCCTAGGAAGGTAGAACCGATTGAAATACCTGTCTGACGTCACTTATATATGGGTATTCGCAGTAGCGGCACATTTCATCAATCTTGTGGCACAGTGGTTGAGGATCACTGCCTTAGGAGGCTGCATGCGGGAGATAAGGAGGAAGGTGTGGAGGAAGCCGGGAAATGAGAAACTTGCAGCACCCAACGTTCTTTAATAACCACCCATGTTGGTACTAACGTGAGCTTGCGGTGCTTGACTTCAGTGATCTCACGGGAACTGGTGTGACCAATGCAACATGGCTGCACTCTGCCTTGGCTGAACTCTGTCTGTAGTCTGAACTAATTACAAATGGCAAATTACAATGATGATCCCCTAAGAATAATACTGCATTTAATTTCACCTCCAAGTTTAAAATACTTGCTTCTAATTTATGATCCTGGCATGTCGATTTTACTGTATTTTCTTTAGCATTGCTTGTGTATCTGTAGATTAGCAATGGGTTTTCTTTGGAGCCCGCTAGATGGAGCAAACTTAAAGGGGATGGATAATTGCAAGGTGACTATACGATAGCTGAGACGAAATAGAAAGGGTCGATTTGAGAGCCAATACTCGCCTTACATTTCGTTCATTCCCACTATTTGCAAACTCCCTGTTGTCTACCAACTTAAATGTAAGGGTTGTTTTCAGGACGGCAATTGTGTTCAGTTGTTCAACACACAGGACCACAGAAAGCTCATAATTTACCACTTTGCTATATGTAGAAGTCAATGTCACGATATTAATAATAATCGATATCAAGTATTCATGGCGTCCAGGTAGTTGTGTCATATCTGTGACCTGAGCAAAGTTTGAACTAACCTGAACACACTATACATAAATTATATCTATGACCTGAACAGATGTGGAATGATCAATGCGATGTAAATAGAATATAAACACAGATGAAAGATGTTTGTGACATAAACAGAACATGGCTGGATCTCTTCAAACTTGAGCAAAACAAAAAAAATGATACCTACGACCTAAACGGAAATTTGAAAGAAATTGTATCTGCAGCCCACACAGAAGTGGAATAATGTTTGTGAGATGAATGGAATATGAACACGCATGAACAAATGTGGAATAATGTTTGCGACATCAATAGAATACAAGCACACGTGATATCTTGTTTGCGACCTGAGTAAACACGACGTGAACGAAAAGTAGTGAAAGAAAACCCTTGCAACCAGGCCGGAAAATTACAGAAATGGTATTTGTAAAATGAATGGAGAAATAAAGGAACTGAAAAATAAAACTAATGTCTGCGACCTAAATCATGATAAACATGCCAGAGAAGAGTGGGCAGTTTGGAGTCTTTAGTTGTAGGATTGATCAAAACCGAGATGGATGGCTTTGTTTTGGCCAGAAGGAAATTTGTGCTTCAGGTAGGATGTCACCTGGATTTACAATGGAACCAACATTTATCCTACAACAGATGGTAGAGAAGCATAGAGCATCAAAAAAGGACCTCCATGCAACATTCGTTGACCTGGAGAAGGCGTATGATAGTGTCCCTAGAAAGATTGTATGGAACGTTCTAAGAAGAAAGCGGGTAGATGAAGGCCACATTAGAATAGTGCAGGATATGGCGTTGGTGTGCATCAAGAGTCAGCACTTAGCCCATACTTATTTACTAGGGTCATGGATGAGCTGTGGGCGGGAATAGATGAATGGGCCCCTCAGTGCATGATATTTGTCGATGATGTGGGAAAACTTGCCGAGTCCAAAGAGGAGGCACAAAAGAGCCCAAAAGACATCCAAATAGCACTGAAAGAGGGGGGGGTGGGCTGAAGGTGAATATGAAGAAGACAGAACACGTAGTTTTCAGTGTTCAGATACCTGAGATCATTGTTCCAGGGGATTGGTGAAATAGACCTGGGTGTGAGTCAAATAATCAAGGCAGGTTGGCTAAATTGGAGACAGGCAAGTGGAGTCCTGTGCTATTGCCAGGTCCCAATAAAATTAGTGGTGAAGTTTACAAACTGTGTGCAAGTGGCTGAGGTGCGAATGCTGTACTACATGAGCCGAGTGTCGTGAGCAGACAGAATCCAAAACGATTATTGTAAAGTAGCGTGGGGTGGGCGACATCAAGGAAAGGATGAGAGAATATAGGTTGATGTGGTATGGGCACGTAATGAGAAGGGGGAGGAGGAACTCATTAGGTCCATCATGGGACTCCAGGTGATGGGGACACCAGGGGAGGGGAAGGCCTGGTGGGGGGGGGGGGGTAGGAGGGAGCGGAGGATTGGACCCCATAGAACTGACCCTGTCACGGGCTGGAGAAGGGTGAGATGATTATGATGAGGTAGGATGTTACCTGCACTTAACGGAACCCTTTTCTCATGGAATGTATATGGCGGCAAATATTTCCTGGTGTAGAAACTCGATCCCCAGTAATATCAGGAAAAGTGTCCCAAAGAAGAAAATAAGCAAAGGATTGACAGTAGATCGCTCATAAATGTGCACCCGACCCTTCTGTAGGTGGGTAAGAATATTTGAGGACAAAAGTTTAATGACAAGAGTGATGATGGTCTGAAGAGCTTATCTGCTTGAATCTGCCTGGAAGGATGAGCAATGAAAGTATAATGTTTGCTTAGTCGAAATTCAGGCTACCATTTATTTTCGTCTGCCACCTTCTTTTACAATTTAAAACTTTGTGTGACGTCCCCCTGTCAGAGTGGTAAAATATTCACGATCTTGGTATGATACGATGAAAAACAAACTACTCTTTAGAAAGATATAATTTGATGCTATTTTAATATTGTTGACTTGAGAGTACAGGCTACTCCATTAGACTAATTGAGAGATATTCACGTGTAGATCCGTTCCTACCCACCCTCCCCCCTCTTACCGAGGGCTACTTGGTGAACTGAAAGCAACCATATGTAATGAATCCCATTTCTATTTTCGTTTCTAGAAGAATTGTTCAAGAAGTCTGCGGTCCTTAGCTGGAGGCCATATGACCATCTGGGGACCATAGAATAGTTTATGGAAATCACTTTGGAAAACTAGTGCAATTTTCTAGTTGCTGCTAGAAAATGCTCAAGTTTGACAGGTTCTGGCACTAGAAAAATTAAATAGACACAAATTTAAATAGACAAAATCAGTGTTGAGTCCGTTTTCCGCACCTTCAAACGCAAAACCGTTTTGCTTTATTTTGAAACATCAGAAGCGAATTTTTTTGCCGTTTTGTAAATATAATTTCTTGCAATGCTTATTTTTTAGTGAGACTGCATTTGATTGCATTGCATACTTCATTGAATTTTAGATGTGAGTTAACCAGCCTTCCGCTTCTAAAATTTATAAAGTGGTAGGGGAGACCGGGGCAAGATGATTAATGCCTTAATTAGCGATTTTCCTGATAGTTAGCAGCATCATATGAATACTACTAGTACTCCTCATGACTAGACACTAAAAAATCATTTTGTCAAGGCACAGTTGCCATTACTATATTAATTACATGAGTTTCACTGTTTTCCTGCTGTGTGCTATATGAAACCAAAATTTGGAAATAAGATTTAATTAATATAGAGGTTAGCTATAGAAATATTTAATAGCATTTTCATCTACCTTAGACAACTGGCTATTCATATTCAGTATTCATTATTAAAATAATTTTTTAAACTTATTGCTTTAATACTTAAATTTTAAAATTGTTGCTGGGGCAAGATGACTGGGGCAAGTTGACGAACCCACCATCTTGACCCTCACTGTTAACTGGCATCTTCTTTGTGGTGGACAGCTTACCTCTGATTATTTTTAACTAGAAACATTAACTTTTAAGTTGACAATAAATTCGATTTACTATTTACTTCGATTTTAACTTTTAGTGTTACTGCATTTTTATTATTCACAAAAAAAAATAAAGATATTAGTTCATTTACCTTTATCAGTGTAAAAAATAATGCCTAATTCTATTTTACTATAAAAGAAATAAGGGTACAATAATAGAATTCGGAGAATTTACTAATTTCTTTTACTTTCCAATGGCCGTCATCTTGCCCCGGGTCTGGGGCAAGATGACGAATTTTACATCGTTCATTAAAAACTATAAAATCACCTTGAAGATATCAAAAAATGTTTCACTTTAAACCACTAAATTATAAATAAAGGAGCAATCTAAGTATCTCAGCACAGTAACACATTTTATCTCGAAAGAAAAATAAAAAATTTATTTGAAAACTCTTAGTATCGTCAACTTGCCCCGGTCTCCCCTACTTTTTTGTGGATAATCTGCGGTTACAAAGGCATAAACATCTCGCCAATCTTTCTTGATGATGAATCATTGTTTTTTTTATCGGCGTGTTATTATAGTAAATTTAAATTTTGTGTAAGTGAACCCCTCAATTTAACAATGCCTGGCCGCACTGTGCTGCGTAAACGAGAAATAGTCATGTGGCGCTGCGCTGAGTGTGAACGTCGTGGTTACGACGTTAGTGGTGAACTTCGACGATGACGATACGAACGATACGAGGTCAAATGAGGCAAATGCGCAACCTCAATTGCTGGTCTGCATTTCGTGAGCATGCGCAGTTGCCTCATTTGACCTCGTATTGTTCGTATCATCATCGTCGACGTTCACCACTAACTCTCTATTGTGTAAAGTCGCGCACCCGCGAACACGATCCACTTGATGTTGATACATCAAAGGAATGCATTTGTCTTGCACATGCTATTTGGACGGTTTTTAGACATTTTAAATTTCGCATTGTCGATACAATGATAAAGACACGCGCTCCACATGGAACAGACTGCTGGGCCACGCGCGGATATAGGATGGGGTTTTTGGAGTTGCAACCCCCCCCATGCACATATAAACTTATTCGCATAATATATGCGGGCTTTCCCCCCCCCCCCCCCCCCCCCCCCGGCGAAAATCCTCGATCTGGGGGCGAAAGTCCCCTGGAGAAAATCTCCCACTGTTCGGGGCTGTTCAGTGCTGTTTAGCATAGTTCTGCAATCAGCATACTGTTGCGGGACATGGCACAGCAAACTTTGTCACGGCTGGTATGAACCCAGCATAATGCTAATTTACAAGCTAAATGCCTTTTTGACTAAAATTAGTAGATGTCCCATTTTGGATTAAATAATAAATGGTTATGTTAGGACTTATGATGCAGGGGACTCAAGTGCGCGCGGGCGAGCCCCCGCCCATCGGCATCATGCGTCCACAAAATCACAGGGGTAGGGACCTTGGGTCCCATGGAAAATAATGCGCCGAGTGTCCTCTGTGGGGTAGGCCAGCTTCCTCCATAGGCAGCACAGCCAATTATCCTATGGGTTCCAGACGTCTAGCTGGGATGCCCCCAGTCAGAGCATGTTAAGGAAGCTTAAGGGTAAATCTTAGATTGTGGCGTGGATGAGGACCTGGTGGGAGATAAGAGGAGTAGAGGGCTAGTATCCGCAGACTCATGTTAGGCTACATTTGGTACAAAGGGTCATTTTAATTTTTCATGGTTATCAAGTTTTGAAGCAAAATTTCAGTTGCAAATGTCGCCGAGATGTTTGGCTCGGAGCAGGTAGATACCTATTAATCGCTGGCAGATCAGAGGGAGCACTTCAAAAAAGTGCATCCCAAATATTTTTTAAGTATTCAGCATTCTTAGTATAAATCTAGCTAGCAATCACAATAGCTCCTCTACTGACCCTTAGACAATGTCCTATCTTCAGTGGTTTAGCTAACTGCAGATTAGACTGCAAATAGTCAGAGTATATACAGGCAAAGAAACGTGATAGGAGGATCATTGCCCAGGCCAAGCACTAAAACTATGAGGATTTATATGAGAGCTTAGGGACTAAGAAAGGTGAGAGGGAAATTTTTTGACTGGTCAAGACCCGTGATATAACTTGTAAGGATGTCACCAGGGCAATAACAATCAAGGATAATAACGGTGAGATCCTTTTCCAGCTAGCAGAGGTAACGAGGAGGTGGGAGGACTATTACCATGATTTCTTAAACGTGGACATCAGTGAAAGGGTCATCGACAGCACAACTGCTGCCTCAGTAGCTGTAGCTGTGGACTGGGTGAGTGGGGAAGAAATAGTCAGGGTTTTCCAGAAGATGACAGGTCACAAAGCAGTAGGTCCAGATAAGATCCCCATCGATGTTTGGCATAGCTTGGGGACTACAGGAATTACATGGCTGGGGAAGCTTTACAATAAAATATCCAGTGGAGATCGAATGTCATTGGCATGGAGGGAGAGTTGCATTATTATTATTTATTCATAACGTATCAAATACAGCAAGCAAACACAAACAATGCAAAGACTCCAAGAACGACCAAGACTGTAGGAACTCTAGACGCTTTAAACTAATGAGCCATTTTATGAAGCTGTGGGAGAGGGTCATAGAATGCCACCAAAGAAATCGAACTAGTGTCAGTTTGTTTGTTGGTGTTTTAGGGCCCTTCAACTACAAAGTCATTACAGCCCCATCCACTGTGTAGTTCTGATGCAGAGACTGCACAGACACTACACTAATGCGACGATTTTCGGATACTAGCGGTACCCAGTTTTCCCAAACGGCCACCCATGTCAGTACTAGCTGGGGTTGCGTTGCTTAACTTCAGTAATCAGACGAGAACTGGTATGTCCAACGCAATTCGCCGCTCAACTAGTGTCAGGAAACCAGTTTGGGGTAATGCCTGGCAGGTCAACAATGGAGCCCATCTTTATTCTACAACAGAAATGTTGAGAAGCATAGAGCAGTAAAGAAGGACCAGCATGCAATCTTTGTAGACGAAGAGAAGGCTTATGATAGTATCCCAAGACAGGTAGTAAGGGATATTTTAAGAACAAGGAGGGGTAGATGAAGGACATAACTGAACAATAAGGATATGTATGACGGTTCCACCACTACGGTTAAAGCGGCATGGGGGAATACTGGTGACTTCAAGAAGAAGGTTGGGCTTCTTCAAGGATCAGCTCTCAGCCCTTATCTATTCACTTTCTCAATGGGCGACCTGCTGACGGCAATAGGTGAATGAGCCCCTCAGTGCATGGTATTTTCTGACGATGTAGGAGTGTTAGAGTAGTCCCAAGAGGTGCAACATAGCTTACAGGGCATCACAACAGCAATGGCGAAGGGGAGCCTGAAGGTGTACATGAAGAAAACCGAGAACTTAGCTTTCAGTTGGAGTGGCCAGGACAAAGGGATGTAGTTCGTTGTGGCAATGAGGTGATAACAGCGGTGCAAGAGTTCAGGTATCTAGGATCGGTGTTTCAGAGCAATGGGGAAATCGACTGAAGTAGAAACAGGCAAGCGGTTTGCTGTGTGACCACCAAGTACCAATTAAGTTAAAAGGTAAAGTTCACAAAACTGTGGTTAGGCCCGCTATCCTATAAGGAACTGAGTGTTCCGCAGTGTGGAAGAACCACAATAGGAGAATGCAAGTGACCAAGATGTGTATGCTGCGTTACATGAGTGGGGTGTCGCGTGCTGACAGAGTCTGCAACATCGGTGGGAAACATCGTGGAGAAGATGAGAGAATTAGGTTGAGGTGGTATAAGCTTGTGATGCGAAGGGGGAGGAGGAGCTTACGTGCTACATTACGGGACAACAGGTGGTTGGTGGCACCAGGAGTAGGGTAATACCAAGGAGTCTATAAGGAGTACCAGCTCCGCCCCTTTCCCATTGACTTTTGTGTCAATGGGAAAGGGGCATCTTAAACATGCAATTATCCACTTTCTTTGATTGTTCTTAATAAATAATGTCAACTGCATGCGGCTAATTTGAACATATAAATAAATTGCTCAGTTTCACATGTTTTTAATGGAAAAAAATAATTTCTTTATATATACACTTACTACAAGACATTAAGACAGCAATGGAAAGAGGGGGTCTTAAGGTGAACATGAAGAAGACTGAGCACCTAGCTTTGAATTTTAGTGGCCAGGGTCAAGGAGGTGAGATTCGTTGTGGGGGAAGGGAATTCCAGTGGTGCAAGAGTGTCTTTATATATGATCAGTTTTCCAGAGCAATGTAGAAATAGATTCTGACGTGACCCACAGGATTAATGCAGGATAGCTGAAGTGGAGACAGGCAAGTGGGGTCCTGTGCGACCACCGGGTCCCAATAAATTCGAAGGGTAACATTTACAGAACCGTCATCAAGCTCACTATGCTGTTTGGCTCAGTGTTTGGCAGTTAGGAAGAACCATGAATGCCAAATGCAAGTGGCTGAGATGCGAATGCTATGCTACATGAGTGGGGTGTCACGATCTGGCAAATTAGAAATCATTATGTTAGAGGTAGCTTGGGGTGAGACATTACGGAAAAGATGCGGCAACTGGTTGAGGTGGTATGGGCATTTGATGAGGGGCTTATTAGGTCCATTGTGGGACTTGGGGGCATTGGTAATTGGGAGCACCAAATATAGAGGAAGGCCAAAACGGACGTGGGAGCTGGTGGTGCAAAGGGACACGGAAGTGTGTGGGGTGGAGGGGGACTTGGTGGGGGATAGGTGGTAGTGGAGGATTATAACCTGCAGATCTGACCCTGCCTCAGGCGAGAGAAGGGTGAGATGATGATATGGAGTGCTGGAGTGGATTTCATGGAGTTTGAGCAATTTACAGCAGCACACACTACTACTACTCCTTTGCTCCATCCTGGTGATATATCCTAAGGTGATATATAATTTCGAAATGTTTCCGTTAGAGGTAGCTTGGGGGTGGGAGACATCACAGAAAAGATTAGGGAGAAGCGGTTGAGATGGTAGGATGGATGGATAGATGGTAGGTGAGATGGTAGGATGGTAGATGAGGAGAGAGGAGGAGTAACGCATTAGGTCCATTACGTGTCTCCATGTGATTGTGGGCACCTGGGGTAGGGGAAGACCAAAACGGGCGTGGGAGCAGGTGGTGCATAGTGTCATGTAGATGTGCAGGATGGAAAGAGACTTGGTGGGGGATAGGCAAGAGTGGAGGATAAGAACATGCAGACCCGACCCCACCACAGGTGTGAGGAGGATGAGATGATGATGAAGGTGATATATATATATATATGGTTTACGGAAGTTTCGTCCCCGGAGCTTTCGCCCCCAAACATTTCGCCCCTCGGATGTTTCGCCCGTGGGAAGGGAAATGGCCGTTAAACGACGTAAACGCAAACTTAAAACGTAAAATTTTCGTCGTCAAAGTCTTTTAAGTGATGTTCGTCTGCTAAATTGTACTTAAAAAAATAGCGGCAGCATCGATGCTTAAAACTACCAACGTAAAATTTGGCGCATGCGCGTATCGCTACCTTATGTCCGAAAACACATCGAGTTGTAGGGCACTAGTGGTTTTTAAAATTCATATTATTTTTTTTTATTAGATGGTAAAATGAATTTACAGATATTTAGGCTATGCCTTTCAGAAAGTCTATTAAATTTCTACCGTTGATGTCCTCCACAATGCGTAGCATTCTTGCCGAAATTGCTGAATTTTCACCTAACCTATTCCTTAAAACACTCAGAAAAACGTCCGAATGAACAATGCTGTTTTTCTAGGTAAAAACGGAATAACAAAAAAAAAAAAACCAGCCAAAATAAGGTAAAAATCAAGGGCTGGCATTGACTCAAGGGTCAGTTGGCACTAGCCCTTGATTTTTACGGTACCTAAAACGGAATAACAAAAAATAACAAAAAGACGGCCATTTGCCCTGCCAGGGGCGAAACGTCCGAGGGGAGAAATGTGTGGGGGCGAAAGCTCCGGGGGCGAAAAGTACCCAGGGGCGAAATGTCGGGGGCGAATGGCACTTTATAACTACTTTTAAATCATTCTAATTATTATTTATATAGTTGTAAATATGCAAGCTAATACATGTAAAGAAGTAGTTTCAGCAAACCATCTACTAGGTGGCGCTCTTTCGGTATGAGGACATGAAAAGGGCGGAGCTGTCACTCCTTGCCATGTTGACGACAAAATTGATCGTCTGTTGGTAGGTTGAAGGTTGAAAGGTCAAGTTGAGGTAACGGTTGAAGTAAAATCAAAAACTTTAGATTTTTAATTGGAGGAGCCTATTGTTGTCAACCAAGTTGCTTCGTCTATGGCAGCGTTGTCAACTCAAACGCGTTGTGCACTTCAAAAATTTTTGAATGAAGTTGGTGTGGAATGATCTAAATACAGTGTCCAAAAGTGAAGTATAAAATTATTAAAGGGGTATTCATGCGCAGTATGAGAAGCTAGGATCCTATCATGGTGACTTGATAACTCCGTCAGAGGTTCTAGGTTAGATACCGGACTGAAGTTGGTGGGCCCCTTCGGACGATAGAGATGCCCCGAGTGCGCCTTCCTTTGGATGAGAGGAAAAGCCGAGGTCCCGTGTGGTGTACTATGGAATTTGCATGAAAAAGAACCCTCTGCTATGCAAGAGTTCCCCCTGGCGCCGGTGGAATTTTCCAACGAACAGTAGACCGACAGTAAATAAGCATTGGTCGGCAATGGCTATGGCAAAGCACCGTCCAGTACATCACCGTTGTGTCAATTCAGAGAGACGCGGTTATTATTATTATTTTAATTCCATGCCAACCCGGGCACTAATTACAAAACATATACAAAAACCTTGAATACATATTAATAAATACGCACATAACATCCTACAGTCAACGCTCAAATAGCGCAAAATTACAGACCTCACAACCATAGTACAGGGCGCCTGGGAATCTGCCACCACCGCAAAAACTGAGTTAGGGGTTGATTTGTATTAAAGCTTTTATTTAAATATTTGACACCACCAAAACTAATGTAATGTTATCTGCCAAGAACTGGAGTGTCCAACGCAACTCGGCCACACTCCAACACAATTCGGCCACACTCCAATGCAACTTGGCCGCACTCCAATGCAATTCGGCCACATTAAAATGCAACTCGGCCACACCATAGTTTGAGGAAGCTGTGCTACACCTTTTCGCTGCAAATTTTTTGAAAAACTAATGTTGATGAGAAGGTTGTCAACTTGGTTGTTCAGTCTGTGGCAAACAAGTTGACGACAAGGGTGACAACCAAGTTGACCGTCTGTGGGCCGCTTTAGACTCCTTGGTAATACCAAAGCGGACGTGGGAGCAGGTCGTACAGAGCGACACAATTGCCTGTGGGGTGGTTCATGGCAATGCAAAAATGCCTCTTCTTTTTTTTTCTTTTCGTTGGTGTTTTAGGGCCCTTCCACTACAAGTTCATTAGAGCCCCGTCCACTGCATAGTGCTAGCGCAGAGACTGCACAGACACTACCCTAAGGCAACGATTATTGAATGTTAGCAGTACCAAGGTTTCCCAAGCGACCAAAAATGCCTCATTAGTTCCAAAGTTGAATCGTGCATCTGTTGAAATATGTGCCCCATTGAGGCACTGAGAGGGTAGCAATTTCTGCATTGCTCCCCCTGGATCCGCCCGTGTTATTCGCCACTTTTTGCTTTGATTTGTGAGAAAGATTTCTTATAATGTAATGTCGTCTAATGACGTCACTATATGATGGGTTTAAAGGAAAGGGGAGAGGGAAGATAAGCTTAAAGGCCACAGGCGAGAAATATCTAGGAAACGATCATTTATTACAGGGATGGTGAACACGAGGCCCGCCGGAAGTCAATTTGCGGCCTGCGGAGCTAGGTCAAGTGATCATAAAATTATTGTACATATCAAAACAGCATTACCATTCATTATGTCGTCATCAACCAGGCAAGGGTTTGACTACGATGTCACATACTGGGAAGCGACGGTGTCGTCCAAGCTGTAGCACGCTTACTTGTTTACTTTAATTTAACAAAAATAAATTGCCATATTATCTCGCGTATAATATGGAGTTTTTTTTAACCAAAAAACATTGGGTGAAAGTCTGGGTGCGTATTACGCATAAGGAGTAAAAATTTCAGCCATTTCCAGAGGAACACTAAGCACGCATAAGGGATACTGGATCATCCATTGACAGCAACAGAAGAGACGTTTGCTTATTAACCTCATTTAACTTCTTATAGGTGCTCTTTTGAGTTATTTTTTATAAATAGTATATTTATCTAAATTTAACTTCACCTTCGTTTTGACCTTTTAAGAAATAGAAGGAGAAACACTTTATTTACCTTTATACCATAGATGTGTATATTTAATACAATACGTTAATGTGTATATTTAATACAATACGTTAATGTGTATATTTAATACAATACGTTAATGTGTATATTTAATACAATACGTTAATGTGTATATTTAATACAATTGTGTATACAATTAATACAGATGTGTATATTTAATACAATTCCCCTTCAGGTAGGACTTATCTTTGGAGGTTGAAAGGATCCAAAGGAGGGCAGCAAGGATTGTACTCTACAGGTTCTCTAACAAGGAGAACATATATCCACTTAGCCAGAGGCAAATATCTCAACGTATTAGCCTTTTTATCAGACTGCTGCTGCTGGGATGTAATGCACCTCCAGATCTGTGCACCTCTGGCTGAAAGTGTGTCCCCAACTGAGTCTAAGGGGAGAAAGGATTATCCTTATAAATTGCAAGATATTAGGGCTCAGACAGATTCATACTACTGGTCATTTTTGCCAAGGGTCATTCCACAATGGAATGACCTTGGAGAGAATAAGGTGGAGGGCTTCATCAAAGGAAAGCCCACCATTGCAAGTATTGTGATGGGGATGAACCTGAATTATAGCTGAGGGTCTTAGAAGTATTATGGTCTCATAAGTAGGATTGAGAGTTAGTCTCTCCACTGCCATATTGGCCAAAGAAAAGGCTTCTTGCAGTGTGGTAAATTAGAATTAGTGAAGTAGCTGCTAAAAGAATTAAGAAATACTGTAATAAAAATGAGTATGCCCAGTTATGCCCAACAATACTGATATGAAAACCCTAAAAATTCTTCAGAATCGACATCTGAAATAAATGGCATATTTAGTCTGCATATTATAGTAAAGTTCCCAAAATCCGTCCCCTGTCCTAAATCCGTCCCCCCCTTTAACTTTCAAGGGGAGGGCTGTAGCCTTCAGAACAGCACATGGAAGTCTTCAGAACCATCCAGTTTACTACTGGCTCTGATGCAGTTGCTTTGTTCTGTTTTTAACTATTAAATTTTTCAAAAAATAGGTTTTGTGTAAGTTTACTAATTTGTGGAACCGAACCTTAAACAGTTATATTGCCACTTCCGAGTAATTTTTTTCATTATTTGGCAATTGATAATTAAAGATTACTCCTTAAATATTGTGTTCCAGTTGTCAGAACCATGTAGTTGTGGTTGTTTGTTCAAGAGACGGGACCTTTTCTTTTGTTAATGCTGGGTTCCTAAATCCGTCCCCTTTCAAATTCTCAAATTCCTCCCTGGGACGGATTTAGGACCCTCATAATGTATTGCTTCTTTTTTACATTCTATAATTTCCAAACCCCTTAGACTAGTATAGATTCATGTATGATCACTTGTTGACCGTTTTATAATGTGTTTACAACTTCTATGCCTTATTATCATAATGTAATAGAGCTGAAGTTCTATGAAGAGTATCATTCCAAAATTGATATTAGGCTATTTTATTTAAACAGTAAATAAAAAAGTTTTCTCTCAAGAAATTTATTATGAGAGATGTCAACTGTGTTTTAATGAAATTTCCAATAAAAATAATTCAGTAGATGTAAGCTGGAAAGGGGGGACGGAATTAGGACACCTTTTTAGAAAAATGAAAATCTCTGTTCTTATCAAAATCTGTGTTTATATGTGTTCTGGAGAAACTTAAATCAGTTTTTAAATTATTTTTCCTGCAAATAATTCTCTCAGAATTGAAGATTTTGCTTAGGGGGACAATATTTTGGGACTTTACCATATACATGGGTATTGAGAATTTTACATTAACGGGAATCTTGAAACTTGGGTGCATATTACTGTAAAATCTCACATAATGCCCACAAATTATATGCAAAACATGGGGACGTTTAGTGTGGTGGCGTACCGAGGCAGCCGGAGGGTATTCTGTGCCCGGGGACAAAGACCGAAATCTGCGCCCTCTGGCACCTGCTAAGCGCATTTTTGCTGTACATTTTTGCACCCCCTGCCTTCTGCGCCCAGGGACATCTGTCCTCCCTTGCCCCCCCCCCCTAGTTACGCCTCAGGTTTAGTGTAGACTATATGCGAGGGCGGAATATATATGAGTGCAGACTATAAATGAAACCAAGGGTTCTCAATGAAAACTGCTTCTCATTTTCTGAACATTTTATTCCACCTAACAACACGACTTTACACAGTACGTTCTTGTCTGTATGATAATGCGATATAAAATATTTCACATTTCAATTTCATTGTTAGAGCAATCTGACATTTCATGTTCAAATTCATTTGAACCCATTGACCATACAAGTTGTGCCACTGGCTACATTAGGAATTTTAAGTTGTGGACTATACATGAGTGCAGACTATATTTGAAACATACCCATCGCTAATGCAGACAATATTTGAGATGTGGACTTTACGTGAGATTTTATGGTATATACCGGTGCGTATTATACAGGAGATAATAGAGAATTTGGGCAAATGATGTAAACCTAAAACTTAAAACGTTTTTAAGTGATGTTCGTCTGCTAAACTGTACTTAAGAGATAGTTAGGGCCAACGACATAAACTTAAAATGTAAAAATTACGTCGTCGAAGTGTTTTAAATGATTTTCGTCTGCTAAACTGTACTTCAAAAATGGCAGCAGTGTTGATGCTTAAATCGACCAATGTAAAATTTGGCGCATGTGCGTGTCGCTACCTTATGTCCGATTTTTAAAAATCAAATGGAGTTGGTAAACGTGGAACTTGCACATAAAAGAACCCTGTCTACTATGCAACGGGTAGATGAGGCAAAATTTCCAGGTGTAGGAGCTCGCGTCCTGGCGTCGGTAGCATTCCCAACGAACACTAGACCGACGATAAATAAGCATAGTGGTGCAGCTTTGGCCGGCAACCGGCTGCAGAAAAAACTATGACCAATATATCACCCACCCTGTGTCCATTCAGAGGGACAAATGGGTACCCGACCCTGCCATATGCGGGAAAAGACTTAGGAGTTGTTAAATGGAGTTGGTAAACATATAGCCTAAAACGCGTTGATCTATATGGCACTAGTGGTTTTTTAAAATTAATATGATTTTCTTATTAGATGGCAAGATGAATTAACAGACATTTAGAAATTTGAGCTTGTCCCCAAACAGAAATTTATCAATGATTCAACATGCCATGGAAGTTACCCACCAAGGCAGATGAATTCCAGCAGGAGGTTCTCAGACAGGTTGACTGGGACTGGGATGGGCCAGCTAATGCCATGTGGGATAGGGTTGCTAGGAAGATTAGGAGATGTGGAGAGGAGCTATTAGGCATGGGTAGAGTAGGAGGCACTTACCAGGGTAGGCAGACATGGTGGTGGAATGAGGATGTGGAAGCAGCCATAAAAATAAAGAAGGTGGCGTTTCATAGGTGGAGAGAAACAGGGGATCAGGTTTCAAAGGCAGATTATGTTCAGGCAAGGAAAAACGCCAGGAAAACTATTGCCCTGGCCAAGTTCCAGAAGTATGAGGCTCTATATGAAAAGCTGGGGACAAGGGATGGAGAAAAAGCAGTTTTCAGACTGGCCAAGACCAGGGACAGAACTAGTAAGGATGTCACCAGGGCCATAACGGTCAAGGACACCAATGGTATGGTCCTGTTCCAACCAGCAGAGGTAATAAAAAGATGGGAAGAATACTACCACAGCCTCTTAAATGCTGCCAACCATGCAACAGTCACAGATAGCAACCCTCTTACTCCACTGGCAGTGGACACAGTAAGGGAGGATGAAATAATCAGTGCCCTCCAAAAGATGAAAGGTCAGAAAGCAGTAGGCCCTGATAAGATACCCCTGGATGTTTGGTGCACCTTGGGAACCACAGGAATTACATGGCTAGAGAAGCTTTTCAACAAGTTAGCCAATGGTGACAGGATGCCATCTGCATGGAGAGAGAGAGTTGGATAGTTCCACTGTTCAAGGGTAAAGGGGACGCCTAGGACTGTGGTAACTATAGAGGCATGAAGCTGATGAGCCATTCTATGAAGCTGTGGGAGAGAGTCATAGAATGTCGTCTCAGAAACCAAACTAGTGTCCGAGGAAATCAGTTTGGGTTTATGCCAGGTAGGTCCACCATGGAACCAATATTTATTCTACGACAGATGACAGAGAAATACAGAGCAGCAAAGAAAGACCTCCATGATGTATTCATTGACCTGGAGAAGGCCTATGATAGTGTCCCTAGACAGGTAGTATGGAGCGTTTTAAGAAAGAAAGGAGTGGATGAGGGCCATATTAGGATAGTGCAGGATATGTATGACAGTTCCATTGCTAGGGTGAGGACAACATGGGGAAACACTGCATGCTTCAACGTGCAGGTTGGAGTGCATCAAGGGTCAGCACTCAGCCCATATCTATTTACCCTAGTAATGGATGAGTTGCTAACGGGAATAGGGGAATGAGCCCCTCAGTGTCTGGCATTTGCCGATGATGTGGGGAGGCTGGAGGAGTCGAAAGAGGATGCACAAAAGGGCCTCCAAGACATCAAAACGGCAATGGAGAGGGAGGACCTTAAGGTGAACATGAAGAAGACTGAGTACTTAGCTTTCAATTTCAGTGGCCAGGGACAAGGGGGTGAGATCTGCTGTAGGGGTGAGAAGATACCAGGTGTGCAGGAGTTCCGGTATTTAGGATCAGTTTTCCAGAGCAATTGGGAGATAGATTCCGATGTGACACATAGGATTAAGGCAGGATGGCAGAAATGGAGACAAGCAAGCGGGGTCTTGTGCGACCGACGGGTCCCAATTAAGCTGAAGGGCAAAGTGTATAGAACTGTCGTTAGGCCCGCTATGTTGTATGGATCAGAGTGTTGGGTAGCTAGGAAGAACCATGAAAGGCAAATGCAAGTGGCAGAGATGCGAATGCTGCGCTACATGAGTAGGGTGTCACGAGCTGACAGAGTCCGAAACACTTACATTAGAGGTAGCTTGGGAGTGGGGGACATTGCAGAAAAGATAAGGGAGAATCGGTTGAGGTGGTATGGGCATGTTAGGAGGAGGGGAGAGGAGGAGCTTATTAGGGCCATTACGGGACTGAGGGTGATTAGGGGCACCAGGGGTAGAGGAAGACCAAAAGGGACGTGGGCAGAGGTGGTGCAGAGGGACATGGAGGCGTGCGGGGTGGATGGGGACCTGGTGGGGGATAGGCGGGAGTGGAGGATCAGAACCCGCAGACCCGACCTTGCCTCAGGCGGGAGAAGGGTGAGATGATGATGATTCAACATGCCATGGAAACATAGGCTGCCCCCAATACAATGCTGCACAACGAAGTACAAGTGTCATGCAGAGTATACGCGGTTATAGGAGTAATGCATTATTCTGCACGTGCCATAGTGTGACGCACCAGTCTGGTAACACTACATTATATAGACATGCCCTAAGTAAACGCCTACGTAAACGTAAAACATTTTAAGTATGTTCAGTTTTACGTTTACGTCGTTTGCCCAAACTCTCTATTATGGTAGACGCGCGTCCAAGTTGTTGCTGAAAAGGTTGACCACCCTTGATTTATTGCAAGAAATAACCGACCAAGTCTCAAATCGAGCATAATGAGATTAAAACGTTCTTATAAAGTTCGTGGAGAAGTCAAGTAAGAGCAGGGCCGGATTAATTCTTTACTCCCATTTAATTCAAAATATACACAATAATAAACCAGAAAATAAGATTTAATTTATGGAAATTAAACAAAATTTGCAGGAAGATAGAAAATAATGTTAATATTTATATACGTCCACTGCACCATATGGCTCATTACCAATGCAAAATTCAGCAATGGAAATTTTTCTGGTGCTCCCTTCCCTTGACGCCCTAAGCACGTGCTTATTTTACTTAATGGTTTATCCACCAGTGCCAATGACTTTTAATCGCTTGGGGAATTTTAAGGATCTTCTGTTGGATTTTAGGTTGACTACCACTTATTCGTAAGACATCTGTTATACAGGCCCCATTGGCATTCACACTAAGCAATTTGGACCAAAAGAGTTGTTTGCAAACAAAACCGTATTTGTAGTAAATGCGTGTGTGTTTGATGGCGGTGGGTGTGCGGGTTATAGCCCTCGCTCAAGCCTATCTTTCACCACGTCCCTTTTCACCCCTGCCACTACGTTATCCAAATCTTCTTCTGCCCTGGGTGCTTCCAAACAACTACATTTCCATGATACACATAACGAGCTCCTCTTCCACTCATCTCATTGTATCTCCATACTACCTCACTCTACTCTCCATTATTTTTTCCGCAATGTCCCTCGCCCCCTAGATACCTCTAATAATTCATAATAATAATTCTATCACCTCTCGACCCCCCACTCATTTACCACAGCATTCGCATTTCAGCTAATTGCACTTTATTTTTGAGCGTCTTCCTCAATGACAAACACTCTGATCCATATAGAATTTTTATCATAGCTGGCCTACCCGCTGTCCTGAGAAATTTCCCTTTCTATTACATTACGACCCTCCAATCACACTGGAATGTTTGCTACCTGTCAGCACTTCAACCACCCCACATTGATATTATGGGTCACATCCTTAAGTTTTGAATTTTTGACTTTTCATATTTTATTTTTGGGTTTTTAATTGGTGTACCTGGCCCTAGTGTGTGGTAGTGGGAGCTATTTTGTTTTGCTCTTCCACTAAACCCATGAAGAAAGGATTGTGAGGATTCCCAACTCTGCCACATGTGAGTCTAGATGTTAAATACATTTCAAATATGAGAAGCGTATTATTGGTTTAAATGTCAGGTAGCTGATTTGATGTAATATTTGTATTGTTGGTGTTGTTATCTTCTTTTTATAGCCCTCTTTTTGGGGTTTGCCATGTTAAATCTTACAACCAATTTCCCTTCTTAGGTCCATTGCCAATGTGGGTCCATCTTAGGTCCATTGCCATTGCCAAAATTTTTTCCATACTGTATTTCAAAAATGTTAAGTAATAGTGGTAAACATTAACAAATTCATGTTAATACATATCTTTACTAATCAATTACCCTCAGGATACATGCTATAGATTATAAAGGGTAAATTTAACTAAACACATTTGTGTATATTTTCATTCACCTTGAGATATAAATCATATTTATAATTTATAGAAGGTAAGTTCAAGCTAAACACATATAAACTTCCTTAAGATAATATTCCTAACCATGACCATTCAAAAAGATAAGTCTAGGATAAACACAATTACTACTGTATATTTCTCTTTCCTCAAGGTACTAATCTTATACCATATTTATTCTAATTAACAGAGACTTCTAATAAACGACGCCCTCCAATAACCGGCACATTTTCAAGGTGAAAATAATAATAAATAGCGCCTTCTAATAAACGGCACACTGTTTATTAAAGCTACTGAATTCTTCATCATCATACCCTTATCTCGCCTGTGCCAGGGTGAGGTCTATGGGTCAATTGAACATGCTCTAACTGGAGGCACCTCATCAAAGCGTCTGGAAGCCATAGAAATATTGGTCAGGTTGTCTATGGGGTGCCTTATTAAAGGTAATTAAATATATCTACAGCAACTGTTAACCCTTTTCCCGCCTATGGCAGGGTCGGGTACCCATCTTGTCCCTCTGAATGGACATAGGGCGATATATTGGACAATGTTTTCCAAAACTGGTTGCTGACCAAAGCTTTAACAAGGCAAAAGCAACTCCTTACCCTTTTCCTGCCTATGGCAGGGTCAGGTACCCATCTTGTCCCTCTGAATGGACAAAGGGTGATATATTGGTCATAGTGTTTTCTGCAGCCGGTTGCCGGCCAGAGCTGCACCCCTATGCTTATTTATAATCGGTCTAGTGTTCATTGGGGAATGCTACCAACGCCAGCGGGCAAGCTCCTACACCTGGAAATTTTGCCTCATTTACCCGTTGCATAGTAGAGAGGATTCTTTTACGTGCAAGTGCCATCATGTACCCACACGGACCTTGGTTTACTTGTTATCCAAAAGAAGGCACACTCGCAGGCTCTCTCGCTCGAAAGAAGCCAACCCTCCTCGGTCCAGTATGAAACCTACAACTACTGGTGTAGTTGCCGATCGTGCTAACCACAAGGACACTATGGTGGGTTTGTAATTAAATATAAAAAGCGCCCTCCAGTAAACGGCACAACAACAAAAAAAGCCTTTGTAAAAATAAATGGTGCGCCATTTATTAGAATAAATATGGTAATTAAGCTTTCATAAATTATGTCTGAGCTAGATGAAATTCATTATATTTCAATTTCCTCAAGGAACAAATCTTATAAATAGACATTCAAGAAGAAAACACAAACACAATTAAACACAATTATTATATTATTATTATTAACAATTATTATTATTATTAACAATTATTATTATTATTATTAACAATTATTATTATTATTATTAACAATTATTATTATTATTATTATTAACAATTATTATTATTATTAACAATTATTATTATTATTATTATTAACAATTATTATTTTACAGGCAAATCTGGGGAAATAGCTAATACCCTAAGGCGATGGAGGATGCAGGTAGCCTTCCTCCAAGAAACTAGGTGGAGGGGAAATAGATCAAGGGCCCTTGGGGGCTACAAGCTTATATATACTGCCAGTGACGGGGGGGGGGGGGAATGGGGTGGCGATCGTGTTGGATAGTGAGCTGCAGCAGGGGGTCACCCAGGTAAAACGTATCAATAGCAGGCTCCTGCTAGTTACAGTGGTTTGGAGAGAAGTAGTGCTTCAACTAATTAGTGCATATGCCCCCAGCCAGGTCTGGACAAACACACAAAGGATGGCTTCAGGATGGAGTTTGAGGACCTGGTGCATTCACTGGAGGCTCAGGTAGGGCAATGTCTGGGAAATAAGTGCTTAGTAATTGGGGGGGGGGGGACTTTAATGGCCATGTGGGCAAAGAAAACCAGGGTTATGGAGAGGTCCGTGGGGGATGGGGGTATGGAGCAGCTAGCATAGATGGGTAGCGAATCCTCGACACAGCTAATGCACTAGGCCTTGCATTGGCAAATACTTGGTTTAGGAAGATGGACAAGCACCTAATCACATACCAGTCACCACAGGGAATGTCACAGATAGATTTCTTTATGGTTAGAGGGTGGCACAGATCAGAGGTCTGTGATTGCTGGGCACTCCCCAGTGAAAATTTTCAAAAGGAATGTGGGCATAGGTTACTAATGATAGAACTGTTAGTGAGAGCAGCAGGCAAGGCACATTCTTGGAGGGGAGAGCAGGTCATCAGGTGGTGGAAACTACCCACAAAGACAGAGGAATTAATAGAAGAAGTTAACAGGCAGGTAGACTGGGATTGGGAAGGGACAACTGATGCCATGTGGGACAGGGTTGCCCAAAAAAATCAGAGCCTGTGGGAAAACCATCTTGGGGCAGGGTAGGTGGGAGGCACTGGTCAGGGTAATAGGCAGTCATGGTGGTGGAATAAGGAGGTTGAAGCAGCCATCAAACAAAAGAAGGCTGCATTTCACAGGTGGCAGGAGATAAAGAATCAGGAGTCAAAGCCTCAGTATAGACAGGCCAAGACCACCGCCAAGAGGAAGATTGCTCTGGCCAAGCACCAGAAGTATGAGGCCCTCTATGAGCAGTTAGGGACATGCTATTGGCCATGGCTAGAGACAGGGCAGCAAAAGATGTACCCAGAGCCATAACAGTGAAGGATGGTGTAGGTGGGGTTCTGCTCTTCCCGACGAAAGTAAAGGGGAGGTGGGAGGAATACTTCCAAAACCTCTTAAATGAAGTGGAGGGAGGTGAGGACATGGCCACCAACCCTGCACCAGCAGTGGCAGTGGAACATGTAACCAAGGAGGAAGTAACCAGGGCACTTAGGAAGATGAAAGGTTGAAAAGCTGTAGGCCCAGATGGAATCCCCATTCAGGTATGGCACAGCCTAGGGAGGACTGGTACCAAGTGGTTAGGGAAACCTTTCAATAAGATAGCTAGTGGAGATAGAATGCCATCTGCATGGCGTGAGAGTTGGATAGTACTAAAATATAAGGGTAAAGGGGATGTCCAAGACTGCGGCAACTATAGAGGTATAAAGCTAATGAGCCATTCCATGAAGCTCTGGGAGAGAGTAATGGAACGACGGCTCTGGGATAAAACAAGTGTCCGTGGAAATCAATTCGGGTTTATGCCAGGTAGGTCAACAATGGAGCCTATCTTCATTCTGAGACAAATGGTAGAAAAGTATAGGGCAGCAAAGAAAGACCTCCATGCCATCTTTATCAACCTAGAGAAGGCCCTCGACTGTGTCCAAAGACAGGTTGTGTGGGAAGTACTATGAAAGAGGGGGGTAGATGAAGGATTTATTAGAGTAGTCCAGGATATGTATGATGGCTCCATAGCCAGGGTAAGGACACCTTGGGGAAACACTGGGGGCTTTCCTGTGAAAGTTGGGGTGCACCAAGATTCTGCACTTAGCCCATATCTTTTCATCCTGGTTCTGGATGAACTGCTGACGGGTGTAGGGGAGTGGGCCCCTCAGTGCCTGGCATTTGCCGATGATATAGGGAAAGTTAGCGACAGCAGAGAGGAGCTAGAGAAGGGACTAAACAACATACAAGGAGCAATGGAAAAGTGAGGGCTAAAGATTAACATGAAGAATAGGTCAGGAAAACAATGGGGACATACGCTCAAGGGGCGAGCTAGTGAAAAAGGTGCAGGAGGTAAAGTACTTAGGATCGACATTTCAAAGCAATGGAGAGATAGACCTGGATGTGACTCGTAGAATCAATGGGGGGTGGTTGAAATGGAAAAATGCAAGTGGAGTCCTGTGCGATAGGAGGGTCCCAATCAAGCTGAAAGGGAAGTTTTACAGGACTGTGGTTAGACTAGCCATGCTATATGGGTCGGTTTACGGAAGTTTCGCCCCCGACATTTCGCCCCCCCACCGACGTTTCGCCCCCGACATTTCGCCCCTGGGTACTTTTCGCCCCCGGAGCTTTCGCCCCTCGGACGTTTCGCCCCCGAACATTTTGCCCCTTGGATGTTTCGCCCCTGGGAAGGTAAATGGCCGGTAAACGACGTAAACACAAACTTAAAACGTAAAATTCACGTCGTCAAAGTCTTTTAACCTTCAAGTGCTCGCGTTATTTTGACAGACATTCAAGCTTGCAAGGCGGCAAACTGGCCGCCTCTCATTTTTCTTTGCATATGGCAGTTTACTAGATGTTTATAGAAGGCATCATCACAAATCTAGTTAATTAAACAGATATAAACGAAATTAAATGAGAAACTAAACTAGATGTGACCTAGTGTGACCCTGATTCTGGTACCTTGATACTGGGACCATGATATCTTAACCCTGATACTCAGACCCTGATACTCAGGCCCTGACACTGGGGCCCTGATACTTGGACTCTGATCCTAGGACTATGATAGTGGGACCATGATAGTAGGACCCTGATAGTGGGACCCTGATTCTGAGACCCTAATCCTGGGACCCTGATACTGGCACCTTGATACCTTCACTCTGATACTGAGAAAATGATACTGGGACCATGATAGTCGGACCCTTTTTTGTTTTGTTTTGTTGTTGCTTTAGGGCCCATCAACTACAAAGGTCATTAGGGCCCAGAAAGACACATCACCATGGTGGGGGTGTAAATGGCCATCCCACCATGATGGCAATAAAAAGGGCAAAAGGCCAATAAAAGTAATAACAATAAAAACGCAATAGCCTAATAATTATTCAGAAAAGAAATACAGGCAAAAGCCAAAACAGACATATAAAAAAGGCAAAAGCCAAAACATACACAACAATAAAAGTGGCAAAAGCCAAAACAGACAGAAAAATAAATGTGGCAAAAGCCAAGACAAACACAGAAATAAAAGGCAAAAGCCAAAAAAGACAGAATAATAATTGTGGCAAAAGCCAAAACAGACAGTACAATAAATGTGGCAAAAGCCAAAACGAATACAGAAACAAAAAGGCAAAAGCCATATAATTCAAAAATAATTACAAAAAGGGCCTAAAAGAAATGGCACATAATTCAAATTTTGTGAAAGAGGCCAGCCTCTTTCACAAATACTAGCGAGCTCTCCACTGCCTGAGGGTTATCTCCAAGTGATGTGGAGAGCTCTGCGCTGACTCCCAGTCGCCACCTAAGTTCTTGGTATCTCTCACAGTGACTAAAGATGTGCGCCACTGTGAGAGGCTCCCAACAGAAGTCACACCATGGCTGATCCTCACCCCGTAGAATGTAGGAGTGGGTGAGGAAGGTGTGACCGATTCGCAGCCGAGCAAGCACAACGAGGACACCCAGTTCACTGGAGTGTCCTTCAGTGTGCGGAGTTTGTTCGTGGTCTCCGCAAACCACTGGGCCCGCCATTGGTCATGGACGGCCCGCCGCACCATCGGGAGAGCGTCGGAGGAGGGGACAGCAGTGTCAGGAATTTCTGGCATGTGGGCCACCTGACGGGCATGAGCATCTGCCATCTCGTTGCCCACGATGCCAACATGCCCCGGGACCCACATAAACAACACTGTCTTGCCCTGCTTACGAATCACAAGCAGCAATCTGTGCACACCCTGGACAATGGCATGTCTGCCATACAGGGTGTGCAACAGCTGAAGGGAGCATAGGGAGTCAGTCGCAACAACAAAGTGTCTGTTATGCAATACTAGGATAAGTTGCAGTGCCCTGTGCAGAGCTGTTAGTTCTGCAGTTAAGACACTGGCAACGCCTGGAAGGCGGCCCCCTATGAGATGACCAGTTGTAAAGACTGACCAACCCACATAGGAACCATCCTTCGACCCATCCGTGTAAATAAAAACATGGCCTCGATAGGTCCAAGAGAGGCGTCCGAACTCTTGTTGGTACAATGACCTATCGGTACTGGTTTTGGGTAAGGCTGCAAGCATTAAATTTAAACTTGGCTCTGGCACTGTCCAGGGCGGCACAGAGGCCGGCAGTACAGGCTGCACCCTAGGTAGAGTCACACCCAGGCCGGCAAGACAGTCCATCCAACGCACACCGAATGGAGGGGGAACCCCCTGGCGGCGGTTGAATGGTCGTCTCACAATGTCACTGAAGACGGCTGGGTGTGTAGGGACCTGATACTTGGGACTGATACTCGGACCTGATACTCGGACCCTGATACTTGGGCCCTGATACTGGGACCATGATAGTCGGACCCTGATACTGGGACCATGATAGTCGGACCCTGATACTTGGGCCCTGATACTGGGACCATGATAGTCGGACCCCGATACTTGGGCACTGATACTGGGACTCTGGTAGTGGGCCCCTGCTAGTTGGCCCACAATGGTCAAACCCCAATAGTGGGACCCTGATAGTCGGACCATGGATCTGCAGTGCTTTGTCCCATGGAGCCCCAAAAATCCTGCTATAGGGAACCACTTTCCTATGAACTTGCAAGGCAGCAGAATGGCCGTTTGTGTAATCCTCCACAACCCCAGCTACTTTGAAAATGAAATGCTCCAAAATGACATGAGTTGGAAAAAAAATTTTAATTGCAAGTTGTGACCAAATATACAACTTGAGAATACTAGGTGGTCCCAATCATTTATTCAGTCCTGCTACAGTGGCACAAAATTTTATTTAATTTGGCGGCCAATTTGCCGCCCATGCGAGCGCTTGAAGGTTAAGTGATGTTCGTCTGCTAAATTGTACTTAAAAAAATAGCGGCAGCGTCGATGCTTAAAACTACCTACATAAAATTTGGCGCATGCGCGTGTCGCTACCTTATGTCCGAAAACACATCGATTTGTAGGGCACTTGTGGTTTTTTAAATTAATAACCTTTTTTTTTACATTAGATGGTAAAGTGAATTTCCAGATATTTAGGCTATGCCTTTCAGAAAGTCTATTAAATTTCTATCGTTGATGTCCTCCACAATGCGTAGCATTCTTGCCGAAATTGCTGAATTTACACCTTACCTATTCCTTGAAACACTCAGAAAAAGTTCTGAACGAACAATGCTGTTTTTCTAGGTAAAAACAGAATAACAAAAAAAAACCGGTCAAAATAAGGTAAAAATCAAGGGCTGGCATTGACTCAAGGGTCAGTTGGCACTAGCCCTTGATTTTTACCTTACCTAACAAAAATAACAAAAAACGGCCATTTGCCCTCCCAGGGGCGAAACATCTGAGGGGCGAAATGTTCGGGGGCGAAACGTCCAAGGGGCGAAATGTGTGGGGGCGAAAGCTCCGGGGGCGAAAAGTACCCAGGGGCGAAATGTCGGGGGAGAAATGTCGGGGGCGAACGTTCCGGATCCCATATGGGTCAGAGTGCTGGGCAGTGAAAAAAAGCCATGTAAATCGTGTGCAAGTGCCCGAGATGCGAATGCTTCAGTACACAAGTGGCGTGTCGAGAGTAGATAGAATTAGGAATGACTATGTTAGAGGTAGCCTGGGGGTGGTTGACATTGCTGAAAAGATGAGGGAGAATAGGCTGATGTGGTATGGACACGTCATGAGACGTGGTGAGGAAAAGCTCTTTAGGTGCATTCCAGGACTATAGGTGGTAGGCAGCATTCGAGGCAGGGGGAGACCAAAGCAGACATGGGATCAAGTTGTCCAGAGTGACATGGCAGCGTGCGGGGTGGAAAGGGACCTGGTGGGAGACAGACGGGAGTGGAGGGCTAGAACTCGCAGGCCCGACCCCGCCTCAGGCGGGATAAGGGTATGATGATGATGATTAACAATTATTATTATTATTAACAATTATTATTACATAAAACACAATTATTATATTTCAACTTCCTCAAGATACTAATCTTATAATTAATCCTTCAAAAAGTATGACTAAGCTAAACACAATTATTCTAATTGAATTGGTTTTGTAGGAATCGTTATTTTTTAAATTAAATGATATTTAATTCTTATCTGGGGTATATCCTTCATCTGAGGTGCTTGAATTTTCCTTTTATTTCCTGGGTTATCTTGATGAGTCTTCTCTCTATCTGGAACTTCCAAGCTCTGTATGGGTGGTCATCTTCTGAAGTGGCATTTTCTTGGAGCAGGGAACCAATGAGAGCAGCTTCTTCAGGGAGGGTCTTCCCTCTCTCTCTCTATGTCAGCATCTGTCTCCTTCTTCTCTGTCTTCTCCTCTTATACTCCCTTTATCTCCTTTCTATTGAGACCCAAAGAGAGGCCCTTGATTAAGGTTGGCTTCCAACTGCTGTCTTTCATTAAAGGTTGTTACTCTCCTTGATTTGTTTTAATAAGGGCAGTCATTTATCTTCATGACAAATCATAATTTTCCTTTCAAATTTAGTCCCTACATGTTTAGGGCAATAATTCCTCATTTTGGAGGAGTTATTATTGGATTGAAGGTTTTTTTGCCATTGTCTGTAGGGATATTATGAAAATAAATGCTACATTTAAATTAAGTTTATATTTCATTCGTAGAAAAAGATATCCTTTTTAAACTACTCTAATTGGGTTAGATCCTGGGTGCCTTTAGATGCTTTCTTGGGACCATTTATATAATTAAATTGTTAAAGGATTTTGTGTAAGGGTTTGGTGAAAATTACTTGGGAAGAGTCATAGGGGGTAGTTGGATAATTTATTCTAATAATGAATAAGGGTTGAGGAGGATTTCATGGGAAGAGTCGTAGGGCAGCCTGTCGTAGGCGGTAGTTTACAATGTAACATGAGATGAACAACTTCAAAATTCACACAATATGTCTTCCAATATTTGATTTATATGTTGAATGTAGGGCAGAATTCCCTGATAAATTTGATTTTGCTACACTGTTTGATGCCCTCTTATTTTTTGTTTCAAGCTGAAAACAACACTGAGTTCCTACTACTGCTATTTATTTATCAACATTATTTCACACTAATCAAAACCACAAGAATTCTCTATTACCCAAATTGCAGTAGCTTTTTCAGAGTTTTTGACAGTTTCCAGCAAAACACCTTCTAAGGAATGGTGGTAATGTAATGTCTTATATGTTTAACTATAATGGGGGTGATACAGTATCGTTAAGAAACTACAAGGCCTTTTTCTAGAAAGATCTCTGTGGATGTGTAAATTTTCAAAATCTGTTTATTTCTACTGGTGCTTTTCTAAATGGTGACCACATTGTACTCTCCAAAATTACTTTGTGGCCCGAGACTGACACTTTTATTAATAGCAGTTCGTTACTCTTTCCAGGGTCTATAAAAGGCCCTGCAAAATATTTTTTTTACCTTAGTCCCACAAAAGCTCTCACTGGCCTTGTGCCACATTCACCCGCCCATGTTTTGTTCTCTATTTGCTACTTTACCAAAGCAGACGTGGGAATAGGTTGTCCATAAGGATATAGTAGTGTGTGGAGTGGGCAAGGACCTGGTGAGAGGTGGACAGGAGTGGAGGGCTAGAACCGAAAGACCCGAGCCTGCCACAGGCGGAACACGTGTATTATGATGATGATGATGTTGACGTTCTCGATTTGCTACTTTTATAAACATTACTCATTATAATAATAATTTACTTTCATTCATAAATTTTTTTCGTGTTATTGTCAACCGTCTTCAAAAACGGTTTGCAACCACTGGTATTTATATATTAATCGATTTTGATAGTTCTTTTATTTGTGGCGGCATATAAATCTCAAAGAACCACGCAATGGATGGCGCACTAAGGGTTTTCTTCTCCCCTGAAATTAAACACCTGCCTCCTACACGATTGATGCTGCAACCATGAACTCACGAAGTCAAGTATCCTAATCATTTAATTACCAAAAAAGTTAACAAAATTAATGCCTGGCCGCTCACATACACAGCCATTTCCAGCACCACTTAAACTCAATAGGCCCAGCACAGACATGGCGTTTATAGTAGTACAGTAGAACTTCGGTATATCGAACTCGCTTATATCGAAATCCTGCTTATTCCCGCTTATATCGAAGCTTGAGCGCCGGTCCCGCCCGATGTAAATTTTAGCTTTACATATAATTCCGGATTTGGATATATCGAATCTCTGATATATCGAACTATTTTTCCCGGTCCCCTGAGGTTCGATATATCGAGATTCTACTGTACTACTGAGACACAAGCTGTGGCAGTGGCCAATCGCGCTACTTGTGGCTGGTGGCAGTGTCTTTCCTATGGCACCCTCTGGTGGCTGTGAACAGCGACTAGTGGTCGTCACTTGTGGCTGCTGCAAGTGGCTGTGTGTGCAAGCGGCCTATGTCCTAAGTGGCAGCGTTCAGCGTGAGTGGGCATGTGATAGAATGCATGTGCTACCATTCAACCTATCAGTGCCTTGACGCTCAATTCCGCCACTTTGGACATCGCCATTTAAATTTGTTAGTTTGTCCGCTTTAAGTGTTATAATGGCACGTCCACTCACACTGAACGCTGCCACTTAGGATGTAGCCTTAAGCAAAAACTGCAGTAATCTTGGACCAATCAGTGTTGGTGTTGTCAGTGCCTTTCCAGTTGTGTTCTGACATGTGGTAAGATCTAAAAAGGTTTAAGTATGAGCCATACGAAATACCTGGTGTCACCTCCTGCAGATACTTTTACGTTACAATTAAGTCCCTAAATCTTGAGTTACATTTAGGAAATCTGTTTAGTAGAGAATAGGATGTTAAGACCACAGAAACCTTTAATTCGGCACTGGTCACAACAGTTTAACAAGTAAGCAAGTTTTATTGGAAAAGACCATTTGTGAAGGATACAAAAAACTGAAAATCAACTTCATTGCCTCTAACATTGAATTGTTTCGCACTTTTTCTCTTCAATCTCTCTAGTAAAACATCGATTTTGTCTACGGTGTGTCAGTGCTGTGTTTTCTTTTATTGTCCAAAAGGGGTTTTTCTACGCTCCATGGAGACGTGTTGCATCAAGCGTCAAAGTCATATGTCATTCCAAGGCGTGATTCCAATAACCTGTAGTGCCAAGAAAAAATATGATTCTTGAAATTCATAGGGTTCACGTTAATCATTTCCAATCTCTTGCCATGACATTTTATAGGAAATGTCACCATACTGTATATAGTTTTCGTCTCTTTCCGGATATAAAAAACCTCCTGCAGAAATTTCGTAACTTGAAGAAACTCCAAGGGTTGATCATTAATAAGAAAATGGAACGTTTTATGCTTCCGTACTGAAATTAAATTTACCAAGTAAAAATGAGTTTCTTGGAACTTGACATTCGTTGACTCGGTTTATCTAATTTCCTGGTTCCTCTTTAGTAGAAGCTAAACTTGTAGTTAGTTTTAATAAATCATTGATGGCGATTAAAATTTGAACAGAATCTTGTAAGATTGGAGGAGAGAAGCATCACAGCTCACTTTAAAGGAAGTGATCTTGATATGAATCGTGCCATTATTATTATTAGCATCAATATTTTATGGGGAGTGGCGAATTGCGTTGGACACACAGTTCTCGTTTGATCACTGAAGTTAAGCAGCGCAACCCCAGCTAGTATTGACATGGGCGGTCGCTTGGGAAAACTGGGTACTCCTAATACCAAAAAATCGTCGCATTAGTGTAATGTCTGAGCAGCCTCTGCATAAGAACTATAATGTGGACGGGGCTCTAATGACCTTGTAGTTGAAGGGCCCTAAAACACCAACAAACAACAACAGTCAATATTTTACGAAGAACGACAGTGGGCGTGACAGATATAAATTGGTTCACTGGGGATAAAGTAACACCCAGTCTCCCGTTGTAATAGGGATATTGAGTAGGTCTGCCCCAAGATAAATTCTGTCGAGATACTGTATAGGTTTGTCATAGCTAGCAAAATGATTCGGGATGCCGATGAGGAAAACAGGTTATGTGACACAAGACGTTGAAACACCCACCCTATGTTGAAAATACACACTTTGAGATAACGATCAAGTTTGAACCTTTGCCCTTCACGTCAATGGACATGTATATCGTGTATATCATGAATTCCATCAAACGAAAATGACAAAAAAAGAAAATATGAGGTGAGGACACCAAAAACTGAAATATAGGGAGAGTAACGTGAAAGGCGATATACCAGTATGTATTTTGAGCCAATAAGGGAAAACAAAATTTTGAAACTCGTTTCTGTAAGGGAGACTGAGACTTGGAAGGGATTGCTTGCGCAACGTGGGACGGGTTACTAGAAAGTTGAAATATAGTGGTCTCCCCAAGGGTCGGATCCAGGATTTTCGTCAGGGGGGTTGAGCTATTGGCAGCGATTGGAAATGCAATTTTCATTTGTCAGTTTCAATGTCGAATTTTGAAAAATATTTCCTTGTTTAACTATCATTAACCCTTTCCTCGTGGCAGTCTCCGTTCACTAATGAACATCAATTTAAATTTTGATATTACAGTATTACAGTTCATTTCGCGTTACGATTTATAGGCCTACATAGTAAACTCCTTTTCCTACCTATGGCAGGGTCGAGTACCAATCTAGTAGCTCTGAATGGACACAAGGGCGCTATATTGGGTAGTGTTTTTCCACAGCCGGTGGCTGAACAAAGCTGCTACCACTATGCTTATTTATCGTCGGTCTACTGTTCGTTGGGGCACTCCACGGACGCCCGGGGGCGAGCTCCTACACCTGGAAATTTTACCTCATCTCGTTGCAAAGTGGAGAGAGCTCCTTTAAGTGCAAATGCCATCGTACACCACACGGGACCTGGGTTTTACTTTTCATCCGAAGGATGAAAAGACGCCGAAACCCGCCAACCCACCTCAATCCAGTATCGATAGTAGAACTCTGAGGCCGCTCGCACACACAGCCACTTGTGGCGGCTGCTAGTGGCGACCACACGTTGTGGACTGCGTTTCTAATTGGAATCAAATAGGCTCAGCGCAGACACGGCGTTTGCAGTATCGCTACTGAGCCACGAGCTGCAGCAGTCGCCGTATCTCGCTACTTGTCGCCAGTGGCGGCGTTTTTCCTATTACCCCAAGCACGAGATCTCGTTGCTGCCGCCTGTGGCAGCCACTGGTGGCCGTGTACAACGACTAGTGATCGCCACTAGTGGCTGCTGCAAGTGGCTGTGTGTGCGACCGGCCTGAAGCACACTCCAAGTGAGCTACCCACTGCACCACTAAGGTGAGCTTTGCGGTAGGATTTATATCAAATACAAAATAGAAGAAAAGTTGTAACTTACGATGTATTTAAATAGTAGAGGTCTACTATTCGTCATTTTTTTTTTGCAACTCCTAACCCTTTAATTCCTAAGACAGGGTCTGGTTGGTACCCATTTTGCCCCTCATAATTCGACACACGGGTGATATATTGGACGGTATATTTCCTAAGAGCCGGCTGCCAACCAAAGCTGCATCCCCTATGCTTATTTATCGCCCATATACTTTTGGTTGGGGCAAAGCCTCCTAGAAAACAAGGCCTTTGCAGTGTGACGTCACTAGCTAGTGACGTCACACAAAGTAGTGCTAGCATGCTTGTAAACGACCATATAGTGTGTATTGCAAGCAGTTTTTTAAAGTCGTATTTTAGTTGCATTTTTTAAGTTAAATCGCTTTTAAATGTAATTCACACTCTATTTGGATTTGCTTAAACAAAATGCCAGAAAATTGTGTTGTGGTTGGATGCAAGGGAAACTGTAGAAGTGGACATAAAGTTCATGTCTTCAGTTTTCCAAAACTTCCCAAAATGGCGACAAAACGGATTATACTGTAGCTATACATAGCAAGGTAAGCAGATTTAAAATTTAATGAGTAGTATTAGGTTTATATATTTAGATTTAATGTATATCATTCCAATGTATAGAATTCCAATTAAGACTAAGACAATTGAGATGTTGTATACTATTTAAGAAAAAAATAATCACAGGGTTAGAAAAGCTAGGTATACATGTTATTTGCATAATTAATGACAAAAGCAGTAAAGAAACTCCTAACCCTTTCCTGCCTATGGTAGGGTCGGGTACCCATCTTGTCCCTCTGATTGCACACAATGGTGCTATATTGGACATGGTTTTCCACCAAGCTTATTTATCATTGGTCTACTGTTCATTGGGGCACACCACTGATGCCAGTGGGTGAACCAGGGGCAGATCCAGAGGGGGGAACAATGCACCAATTGCTCCTCCTTCAGTGCCTCAATGGGTGCATATTTCAACTGGTGCATGATTCAACTTTGCAACTGATGAGGCATTTTTGCATTTGCTATTCCCATTTCTATACTGCCAGTCCAATCTGCAGATGGCTAAACCACTGAAGCTAGGATATTGTCTAAGGGGCAGTAGAGGACCTATTTAATTGCTAGCTAGATTTATACAAAGAGATTCTGAATTTTTAAAAATAATTTGGGTGCACTTTGTTTGAAGTGCTCCCCCCCTGATCTGTGTCTGGATCAACAGGAAAAATTCTTTATGCTCACAGTAGTAGATTAAAGAAATTTCATGCCCTGAAAATTGACAGCTGCATAAAGTGCTCATATCACTAAAAGCTTTATCTCCTACTAGTGTAAAATGTCAAAATGTGAAATTAGTTTTATACATTTTTAATAAATAGGCAAATTGAGCACTACTATCCATTAGTGCAGATAAAAATCTTTCATATAGTTTAGACACTTCCATGGCTATTGAAAAAAATGAGGCAGAAATAAAAAAATCAAGCATTAATCTGTAGTGTATATTTAGGTATGTAGCATAGGTAGTGTGTATTTTTAATTTGCATGTGTTTCTTAGAAAAATTTGTAAATTAATTAGTTATTTTCATACTGTGTATTAAGTTAAAAAATATTTACATTTTCATTTAAAATGTCTTATATTTTATTAATAAATAACTCACTACTTTGCTATGAAAAGGCAAGCGTCAGCTTCATTTGCAGTAGGTTTTAGCACTACTAAAGATGACGTCACGTATTAGTGAAAAGGCCTTCTGTTTAGGAGGTCTTGGTTGGGGCGAGGTCCTACATCTGGGAATGTTGCTTCATTCACTCATTGCAAATGTGTTTTACTTCTCATCTCAAGGAAGGCTGTCTCGCTCCCCCTCTCTCCCTCTCCTTATCGCTCTCTTTCCCCCTCCATCTCTCTCCCTCTCGCTCTCTTTCCACCTCCCTCTCTCTCTCTCTCTCTGTCACTCTCACTCTCCCACCGGAAAGAAACCAAACAATTTCGATCGCAATTTCACACTTTGGCGGGTGACACTGGCTGTCAACCTAGTGTTCCGACCTAGTGTTCCGACCGTCGACCTAAATTTCTTCGTTCGGAAACTCTTCCTTCAACAACGTCAGGGAGCGAGTTTGCAGAAGGCTTTACCTTCATTCAATGCACTGAGACTTCTCTTTCTCCATAAAAATCCTTCGTTCGTTGGTGTTTTAGGACCCTTCAACTACAAGGTCAGAAGAGACCCGTGCACTGCATAGTTCTGAAGCGGTGACTGCGCAGACAATACACTAATGCGATGATTGTTGAGTATTAGCGGCAGGGCCGGCCCAAGAGTTTGCAGGGCCCAAGGCAGCAGGCGATGGTGGGGCCCCAGTGCCAAGATTAATGAAGTTGGTTGCTTACCAATGCAGTACTTTAATGTCTTTAAACTGAAATCCTAATAGTGTAATGTCATAACCCGTCGCCCTACGCAAATTTAGCAAAATAAATATTTTAATGTTTTTTCGATACACCATCACGGGGCCCAAGGCGGTTGCCTCCGTCGCCTTGCCCGAAGGCCGGCCCTGGCCTAATTAGCGGTACCCAGTTTCCCTTAGCGGCCACCCACGTCAGTACTAGCTGGGGTTGCATTGCTTAACTTCAGTGAGCAGACGAGAACTGGTGTGTGCAATCAGCACCTCCTATATATGAAGGCCTACACATTGCATAGTGACGTCAGCAGAGGTAGTCCATTAGTCTTACCATTGCTTCACAAGAAAATCATTAGTATAGATACTATACGAATGTTTTTTAGTGTTTAATTTGGTGGGTGTATACTATAGACCAGCGGTCTCCAAACTATTCTGTGGGGGATCACGTCAATTTGGCGCATGACAATTTGGCGTATGGCAATTTGGCGCAGTCAATTTGGCGTACAACAATTTGGCGTACATACACATTCGGCATATGACAATTTGGCATACGGAAAATTTGGCGTATGACAATTTGGCGTACGTCAATTTGGCGTACATACCGATCTCTTGGGTGCGCACATTTGTTCAAAATTGCAACTGTCAGGGGGGTTGAGCTAAACCTCACATATTATGCAAATATAAATTTATATGTGCATGGGAAGGGTTGCAACCCCAAAAACCCCATCCTAGATCTACGCGTGGGCATAACAGTCATTGCAACGGTCCCGTATAACACAGTTGGGTTTGTGTTTTGGGGCCCATCGACTTCAAAGGTCATTAGGGCCCTATAACACAGTTATGGTAGGCATTCATTGTTCTATTACCTTGCAATGACTGTTGAAATATGTTGTTATGACCATTGCAATTTTGAACAAATTTGGGCACCTAAGAGATTGGTATGTACGCCAAATTGACGTACGCCAAATTTGTATGTACGCCAAATTATATATGCGCCAAATTGTCATACACCAAATTTGTATGTACGCCAAATTGTCGCACGCCAAATTGACTACGCCAAATTGCCATACGCCAAATTGTCATGCGCCAAATTGACGTAGACCCATTCTGTGGAACCCCGGGGTTCCACAGTACATCTCTGGGGGTTCTGCAAGTCAAAATAAAAATTTGAAAAAAATTATGAAGCACTCACTAGATACCTAGTGTTTATTAACAAAAAATATAAAGAAACATTTACAGTATTTGGAAATTAATCAGAAGCTTCATGTGTGGGCTGCCAATTCGTTAGCAGTGGTAAGATGTACTGTATTTTTGTAAAGGTAGGATAGGCTCTCCCAAAATATCTTATAGATCTAAGGGTCCATGAATTGACAGTTTGAAGGCTACTGCTATAGCCTCATCATCATACCCTTATCCCACCTGTGGCAGGGTCAGGTCTGCGGGTTCTAGCTCCCAAATACCTCCCACCAGGTCCCCATCCACCTCACACACTACCATATCCTTAAGAACAACCTGCCCCCAATTTCAGCTTTTGTAAAGGTCAGGGTCGGGTCTGTGGATTCTAGCCCTCCACTACCGCCTGTCTCCCACCAGGTCTCCATTGACCTCATAAACTACCATATCCTTACCGACAACCTGCACCCACAACTAGTTGGTCTCCCCTGCCCCAGGTACTTCCAACCACCTGCATTCCTCAAATAAACCTAATGAGCTCCTGCTCCCCTCTTCTAATTACGTGTCCATACCACCATACCTATTGTCCCTCATGTTTTCAGCGATGTCCACCACCCCAGGCTACATCTAATATACTCATTCTTAATTCTATCAGCTCTCCACAGCCCACTGAGGTACCAAAGCATTTGCATCTCAGCTACTTCCACATGTATTGACTGTTATGGCTTGGGGTGCATCTTTTGCTGCTCTATCTCTAGCCCTGACTAGTTTAGATTACTCTCTCCCTTGATCTTTAACTGATCAGAGAAGGCCTTGTACCTCTGGTATTTGGCCAGGGCAATAATCGTTTTAGCTGTAGTTTTGGCCTGCCTAAATTGTATTTTTGATTCCTGGTTCCCTATCTCCATCCCCCTGTGGAAAGCAGCCTTCTTTTGCTTGATGGTTGTTTCTACCTCATCATTCCACTACCATATCTGCCTGCCCTGGAATGCCTAATTTTTCTTGTGACCCTGTCCCACATGGCATCAGCTGTCCCTTCCCAATCCCACTCTGCCTGCCTGTGACAATCTTGTCCCTGTGACATTGCTGACTCCTAATGATGACAGCCTGGGGCCCACAACGCACCCCTGAGGGCCACTTAAAAAATAACATTCAAATATACTGTATATAAATACATACCCTGGAGTTTGCTGTTACAGTTGGAAACTTAAAAAACTTACTGTGGGTCCTTCATCATAATTACCCCGACATTTTGGAGCACACAACCATGATAAGGCATAGGGCACAACTATAAATGAAGACTGTTTATAAATCCAAATTTGATGCTAAGCACAAAATATAATCCTTCACCACATAATAATGTACAATTATATTTCATTAACTATATTATTGAATCTACTCTGATTAATAATTATTTGAATTTCACTAAAACACGTGGGCTACAATGAATGAAGCATAAACTTCATGAAGGTAATGAGCTACAGGGACTGAATGTTGCAGTGGACTACTTGTTGTGACGCCATAGGATTGTTACGATCTTATGTGTAGGCCTTCATATATAGGAGGTGCTGGTGCAATGCAATAAGCCACTCCCTTCTACCTAAAGAAGTCACCCATGAACTATTGGCACAACCGTCCAGGTGGGGTTACTGGTCGAATTAAAGCTACTGTATAAGTACTGAATTTAAAATTTCTATTTCTTTCTGAAAGTTTATGCTTCAGGCAGGAGTTTAACTTGCTTAAGAGCTCAGTGAAAAACAAGCGAAGGGATTTTCATTGGCATTTAAATACTAACATTGCAACCAATTTGAAATTATGTATAAAATACTATTAAATTCCTTTGAGAAATACTAACTTCCACTTGGAAATGGTAAAACGATGGAATTTGGATGTAGAGCCTACAAGACGTTTGCAAAGCATTAGATATCACTATAGTGACAATTTTTAAAATGGGGGCACCCCAGCCAGACGTCTAGTACCCACAGTGATAGTGACAGGGATACCTGTGGGGGGTGCCGTCCTACCCCACAGGAGACACTCAATGTCGTCGCCATTGCCATGTGAGCCAAGGTCTCCCACTCACATGATGCATCACTGGGTCACACCCTACACCAGGCAAACCCCCCAACCAACCAAGCAATCTAAACAAACTAGACAAAAAACAAACAAAGCAGTTCACCTAACAAATAATTTCTTAAATAATTAAATTAAATTCCACTAAAATCAAATCCAACCTGAATGAAATCAAATTCAAACTAAATCATTTTAACTTCAAACTAAATCAAGTTGTCTATATAAAATGAAAATAGTAGTAAAACCACTAGTTTCTAAAAGTGCATACCAATAAATACTACCCCTAATACTAGTACAAAAATACTATTAATTAATATTCATAGAGTGAAATAAATAAATATATATATATATATATAAATAAATATTTCAGCTGTGGGCTGTTGTCACCACACTCCGAAGCTAACTAGCGTCTACAGATGCAGACGATACCAGCAATGCACCACAGCACGATGGAAAGCAGAAGTAGCGTGGTGGTTAGGCTTAAAAGCCAACCTCACCACAAGCTCCCCCACCGTTTATGGGACACACACGCCACAGCCTTACCTCTACCCAGGGACTGTGGGTGTTCTCCTACAAAAAGATGGCTTCAAATCAGGTGCTTTCTTGAAAAAAGTTTCTCAAGGCAGCCAGAAATTCAGATCACAGAAATAGCACACAGACAAGCCGACACGCCCCCTAGTGGTCTCCATGTAATTGGACAGCACCATGCAACAAAGCATTAATTTGCCTGCCAAAATCTCTGTTGTGGTTGCATAATGTGGTGTTAGTACAGTGGGGTAGGCTGGTGTCATACCTCAAAGTGTCCCCCCGGACACTTTGAGGTAATTTAACTCATACCTTAAAGTGTCTCGACCATTTTCCATTACCCAGTTAGGCTATTTTGATAGAAACTGCACATTGATTGACGTTACATATGTGCTCTGCAGAAAATTTGGGCATCTGCATTCGGACCTAGATGGTGGGCACTCTGAGGAACTCTAAAATTGCCTTAAAGTGCCCCGCTTGACACTTTCAAGTAGACACTGACTTCAGGGGAAGCTCCTACACCTGGGAATTTTGCGTCATCTACCCTTTGCGTAGTAGAGGGTTTTTTATGTGGAAAGGCCATCATACACTGCACGGGACCTCGGATTTACTTCTCATCTGAAGGAAGGCGCACTTGCGGCATCCTTATCATCGGAAAGAAGCCCAACCACCTCAGTCCAGTATCTAACCTAGAACCACTGACGGAGTTACTGAGTTATGATGGTAGGACCCTAGCTTCTCATACTATGCACGAATTATGCCCCTTTTATAATTTTGTACTCCATTTTTGGACACTGTATACCAGTGTTTTTCAATCAGGGTTCTGCGGAACATAAGGGTTCCATGAGGTCCGCCCATGGCAAGGTAAAATATAAAAATAATGAAAACACAAGAAACGAGAACGACTTTCGTCTGTGGAAGATGAACTTCGGGTGTCTCTCTCAAACATTAGGCCACGAATATAACTGCTTATGCTAACACACACACATCAAACACACAAATAATGCTTTTTCTTCTGTCACTGTATTGGGGTTCCGCGAAATGTCTGAATGTTCCAAAGGGTTCCGCGAGAAGTCTAAATTCTCCAAAGAGTTCCGTCTCAATAAAAGGGTTGAAAAACACGGCTGTATACAGATATTGTAGAGCATTCAACACCAACTTCATGCAATACACAGTGACCAGTATGTTAATCCTGTTCAGAATTTTTTAATTTAGTTTTGTGATCTGTTGTGTTCAGGGTGCTGTGCTATATGGATCAGTGTTTGGCAGTGAGGAAGAGCCACGTCAACAGAATGCAAGGAACTGAGATGCGAATGCGTTGGAACATTAGTGGGGTGTCGAGAGCTTTGAGAATCAGGAATGAATATATTATAGCCTCGGAGTGGTGAATATTGCTAAAAAGATGAGGGAAAATAGGTTGAACATGTAATGAGCAGAGAAGAGTAGAGGAGGAACTTGTTAGGTTCATCTGAGGAATGCAGGTGATCAGATACACTGTGGCAGGGTGAAACCAAAGCAGACGTGGGAGCAGGTGGTCTGTAAGGATATGGCAGTGTATGGGGTGGATGGGGATCTGGTGGGAAATATATGGGGATCTGGTGGAGATAGATGGGGTCGAGGACTAGAACCAACAGACCTGACCATGCCATAGACGGGGATAAGGGTGTGATGATGACGATGATTTGTTGGGCTCATGATGGTGTTCAATACAGTGCAACATAATCATCATCATTTTCACACCCTTATCCCGCCTGTGGCAGGGTCGGGTCCAAGGGTCCATTAAGCATGCTCTGACTTGGGACGCCCCACTCAGGCGTCTGGAACCTGCAGGAATATTGGCTGGTTGTCTGTGGAGATGTCAGGGTCACACATCAAAGTGTCTGGGGTCTACCTCAAAGTGTCCACCATCTAGGTCTGAATGCAGATGTCCGAATTTGTCTCTTTTCTGCAGAGCACATATGCAACATGAAGCAAGGTGCAGTTTATATCAAAAAAGACTAACCAGGTAAAATGGAAAATGGCTGGGACACTTTGAGGTATGTGTTAAATTACCAGGTCCGGACCGATTATTAAGTGCCAGAAATTAACTGTCTGACCAGATCACATGTCTCCCCCTATATCACATTTTGTCCCACTTGGGTGATCCCCCACCTACAGTAGGACGTCACATTTTGTATTACCCCCCCCCCCCTCCTTTCTCAAGCACTTCATAGTACAGTAGAACTCCAATTATCCGAATCAATTGGGACGGACCCCATTCGGATAATTGGATTTTTTCCGAAAAAAAAAAGGTCTAATTTAATTTATCACTGTTTGTATGTTGAAAATGGGAGAAAAACTATTTTTCAATGAAAAGAGCTTTTAATTAATTAAATGAAAAGACAACACTTTTACAGTACATATTAAGCATACTTAACCCTTATGTCCATACCCGGGTATCCATTTTGACTTTGAGTTGAAATAACTTTATTTTGAAAACAGATATTGTTCTATATTGCCGATTTCCCATACTTTCATTTGTTATGCGTTGATTCATCTCGGTTTTTGGTAATAATAACTTGACTATTTGGTTAACATTGGCTTTGAAGTTAATATTGGCATTGTTCGATACCCGGGTACCCAGGTACCCAATAGACTGTTTGCAAAATTCATGTAGAAGTATACAGTTTTTATATAAAGACATTGAAATAAATGCAAATTATTAAATAAATATTGCTTTAATACTTAATTTTCATCAGTAAGAATAATTTATTAGTATTAAATGAACGACCACATAATTGGAATGCAAGTAGCTGAGATGCAAATAATACAGTGCATGAGTGGGATTTTGATAGCTGATGGAATTGGGAATAAGTATATTAGATGTAGCTTGTGGGTGAGGGACATCTTGGAAAAGAATAAGGGAGAGTATATTTAGCTGGTAGGAATATTCAAAAAAGCAGGGGAGGAGCTCATTAGGCACGTTATGGAAATGAAGGTGGAAGCACGCAAGGTAGGAGAAGACCAAAAGCAGACGTTGGTGCAGTAGTGTATGGGGTGAATGGGGACCTGGTGGTAGATAGTTGGAAGTGGAGGGATGCAACCTGCAAACGTGACCCTACCACAGGCAGGGAAAGGGTATGATGATGAATGGATGCATGTGGTATGGCCATGTATCATGAAGAGGAAAGAAGAAGGGTAGGGGAGAATCAAACCAAACTTGGGACTAGTTTAGAGCTAGGCAGGAGTGGATAGCTAGTACCAATGGCAGATCCAAGGGTGGATCAGGGGGAGAACTTCAAAATGTGTGCCCCAAATATTTTTAAATATTCAGAATCCCTGGATATACATCTAGCTGGCAATTACAATAGGTCCTCTGCTGCCTCTCAGAAAGTGTCCTATCTCAGTGGTTTAGCAGAATGGATTGGACAGCAACTGTTGGATTAGTAGTAACTTATAAAAATGGGGATAGCAATGGGAAAATGCATCATTAGTTGAAAAATTGAATAATGCATCACATGAAATATGTGCCCCATTGAGGCATGGAGGGGGAGCAATTGGTGCATTGCTCCTCCTGGATCTGCCTCTCGCTAGAACCCACTGACCCAATCCTGCCGCAGGCAGAATAAGGATACAATGATGATAATTCCTAAGCGATTAATGTTGTGTGGGTCACCAAATGCATTAAACAGGCATTTTGAATGTTCAGCACAATGGGTTTTTGGGTTGATAATGACTAGAAAGGCTAGTTGCACAGAATGTTGGCTGCCCATGGTCGAAAGATTTCAGTAGAGGAATGAGTAAAGACCATCTATGGGCCGTCATGTATCAAGAAATATGATAGCTTCAGAAGTACATGCATGTTGAAGCATATGTTTGCCTGAATTCCATTTCATTCAGTATGGGTACCCGGGTACCTGGCTATTGGACAATGTGGAACACTCCAGGTATGGACATAAGGGTTAAAAGGGTTGTACATTAGTACAGTATGCACGTGTACCATACTGTAAATGAAAGTCATTGCTTGCTGAACATCTTGGTCAAAGTAAGCTGTTCAACTGTCAGTATCCGTTTTCAGGCAGCCAAATTGTGCATTATTTTGCAAATCGCAGTACGTTCCCTCTTAATTTTTTTTTCTGAAAATCTGAAAGCAATTCGGATAATCAGTGATTCGGATAGTCGGAGTTCGAAAAATTGGAGTTCTGTAATATGTCTACTTAGATGTCAGCCTGAGACAAAAGGAAATATTTTTCAACCCAATATTTTACAAAACACTGCACTGAAGGTTCAAATCTATAATAAAAGAAATGTGACGTCCTCTAGTCATGACCTCCCCACCCCTATGTCACTTATTGTCCAACAGAGCATTACCACCTCCCCCCATAAATAGCGTGACGTCCTTTATGGACGTCCTCCAGGACACTTTTAGGTATGACACCAACCTACCCAACTGTTCCAATGCTGCATTATACAACCAAAATATAAATTTTGGCAGGTAAAAACACTAGAATTATGCCGATTTGGCCTAATGTATATTCAGGAGATAAATTCAAACAAATGAAAGAGAATAATTCATGACTTTTAAATAAATTTGCTTTTCTTAGGAATGTTGTTAATAAATTATAAATTGGGCCCAATAATATGTCTCGTCTACTTTTGCTTTAATGTTATCAGTGTGTTATTATTATGTAAAGTAACAGGTCCCCTTGCTATCACAATAGGTGGTTTTCACTGCATTGGTTATGCGGTTCCATATTTTTTTTTCAATGGACTTCTGCATTCCCCCTCAACGATGTGTCATTTTTCGTGGTGACGAATGTTTGTTTGGTTTAGCTTTTGAGCCGGGTTTGCAGAAGAAGATGCCTGTGGCACAATTACAGCCTGAAGTGAAGTGCTCACAGATAATTACATATCACAAATCTTTATTACAGCTTGGGGCCAAATACTCACAAATGGAAAACTGCTCAATGAAGCAGTTGTTAGATATAGACTGTGGAGGCAAGAGATGTTAAAAGCATGTATGTACTGTATGTTCAAATATGGTTTCTACGGATATTTAGTTTGTAGGTAGGATGGATACTTACCCATCTTAGGCTATGGTTACAGTGGTTGCATGTTCTGACGAAGTTGAATAAGTCTGAATGGCTCTGATCTATTTATCACAACATAGTGGTTACTGTGTACATGAATTCAGAATATGAATGCAGACGATCTTTACTACCTTAGAAGTCCATTATTGCAATTATTGTTGATGAATGGGAAGAAGAAATATTTTAAGTTGTAGAAATTCAGTTTCAATGCCCTTTATAATAAGTCATATGGAAATAAAGCTACAAACTTGATGAAATATCATTTAACATAGTATTGTGCATGAAGAACTTTGCATATGAATCCAAACACCTACTGTACTTACTAGTACTATTCATACCTTGCGTGATTATTTACTACTTTTGCCACGAAATATCCCCGTTGTGGTAGTTTTTTTCCTCATGTCACACAGACATTTGTTGTCAAATACCAAACTGAATTTGTCTACATCCATTGCAATGGCAAGGTTGTTAGGTTACGTTTAGGTTATGTTGGATTGGCAGGGTCGAATGAGGGATGTTGTCCCTACAATGACGTATTAAATTTTTAATATTAGCAATGATCTGGGCCCTGATGGGTACTGATGATGGGGCCCCCCTCAATTGTGGGATCTGGGTGCAATGCACCCTCTGCACCCCCGGATGACCGGCCCTGACTGCAATATTTATTTTCACCAACCCAAATGACAACCATTCTTCTAGAAACGCATGCATGATGTGCCATACACATACAGTAATCTATTGTCTTATAGTGCTTTCAACACCATCTCGTCAAAGATAGCTGTCCTATTACAACTGGGGCGTATTTACCGGTTTTACCATACTAATAAAATAAATTAAATTATTGATAATTGGAGATCGAGAACTGGGCGGCGTAACTCATAGTTTACCAAGCCCTGAACTAGGTGAATCTAACAATCACCACTTTATCTTAGGAATAGGTTTGAGATAGGAATGAAGTTGAGATAGGTTTTTAATAGCATCCCTTTAGTATGAAGTATTTATTAAAATTATTAAGACGATTGGTTTAAATTGAAGAGCCCTTTTATGGATCTCACCAGAGACCGCGTGTCATACTTTGACATTTAAATTCTGCAGAAGAGAAAATGATTTACGTTGTTAAATAACATTGTCACTGAAAATGAGTTATTGAATTCAGAGTACAGTAGAATCTCGTTATATCGAACCTCAGGGGACCGTGAAAAATAGTTCGATATATCTGAGATTCGATATATCCAAATCCGGGATTATATGTAAAGCTAAAATTTACATTGGGCGGGACCGGCGCTCAAGCTTCGATATAAGCGGGAATAAACAGGATTTCGATATAAGCGAGTTCGATATACCGAAGTTCTACTGTATAATGTTTTTAAAACTGCTGTATGTACAGTACACACTTTCGAAACTAGCCTTCGGTATAAAAAGTATATCCTGCTCAGTCTATGACGTTTCAGTAATGAATTACAGTGTAAAAGTGTAAATTTGAATTCCTCTCTCTCTCTCTATTTTTTTCTGTAATGCAATAGAAAGAAGATCTACTTAAGTTATACAGTATGTATTTTCTATATTCTGTCCATTCTAAGAATCTTAAGTCCCATTATTTTGCAAAATCAGTTATGAATTGCTGTGTTATAAAGACCTGCAACGTAGAGCCATTATAAAAATGGAATTCAATTTCTGTACTGAACTTTTTTTAGTTTATAAAGTAATAACTAAAATTTCCTCTGCATATTACATCTTACTCTATTATCATTTTTAAATAGGACTATTTAATTCCCAGCAATCACTAGTGAAATGCCAACGGTCAACCACTTTAAATGGCATTCTGCAATATCTGAAATTCCTAGAGTTTAATGTGGAACCATTGCCTGAGGATGAAAATTTCAATCTCGCTCCATATTGATCTCTCTGATAATAGGACCTGGGCGAGTTTATAAAAGAAAGGAAGTCATAGCAATTTGGATTTAAAATAGGGGCCTCAGGGAACAGTGGATTCAGAGAAAACGAATATATTGCCCCCACCCAAAATAACGTGAATGCGACTGGTGGAACGGTCGTAGGTTAGTAATTTGTCTCTCCACCCCTTTCAGACTTTAGAGCAGTGGATCCCAACATGGGGTGAACGCCTCACAGCGGAGCAATTTGTTGTTTAAGGTTCAAGAGCGATTTTTTTTCTTATCATTTAATAGGCTTACTATTTTTCTTTACAATTTCGTAGTGACTTCTTCCTCAGTACATACTGTATGCTATCCTAATGTGCCCTGTGCAACTTATCATTTTGCTTTCATCCAGTGAAAAAGAAGTTAATTTTTGAATAAGATATTTCTATAAGATGTTTGAATAAGATGTTTTGAATAAGATGTCACCATGGGGGTGTCGGAATTTAAGAGGACCTTAGGGAGGCAGGGACAAAAAATGGTAGGCGTACAGCTCAGGAGGGTGAGCTCCTACAATTGGAATATTTCACAATCTACAGTATGTACATGTATATATTTCAAGTTATGTATGAATGACTGTTTTCTTAAGAAAAGTAGGTTGATAATAAATGGAGATTTTGCTTGATACGGAAATCTGTATTGCACATAACGTACAGTATGTACACACGCCACTCGATACTGGTATGAGTGAGGTACAAGTGGCTTTACGTGTGAATGGAAAAAATGGCAAGGGCAATTGTTAAACTGATACATCTTTGGTTGACACCAGAGCTAGATGGCAGCACATAGAAATCGTAGGAAGTTATCAACATATCCAGTATTATTATCATCATCACACCCTTATCCCGCCTATGGCAAGGTCGGGTCTGCCGGTTCTAATCCTTCCCTCCCGTCTATCTCTTAAAACGCTTTCATCCACCCTGCACGCAATCATGTCCCCCTGTACAACCTGCTCCCACGTCCACTTTGGTCTCCCCTTGCTCTTGATGCCACCAACCACCTGTTGTCCCATAATATACGGAGTAAGCTCCTCCTCCCCTTCGCATCACATGCCCATACCACTTCAACCTATTTTCTCTCATCTTCTTCATGATGCTTCCCACCCCCAGGCTGCATCTAACTTTCTCGTTTCAGACTGTCAACACGTGAAACCCTCTCATGTAACGCAGCATTGGCATCTTGGCCACTTGCATTCTCATTCTCCTCTCCCAACACTCCTTTCCATGCAGCATGGCGGCTCTAACTACAGTTTTGTAAAGTTTACCTTTCAACTTAATTGGGACTCGGCGGTCGCACAGCACACCGCTTGCCTGTCTCCACTTCAGCCATCCTGCATTGATTCTACGGTCAACGTCACAGTTGATTTCCCCATTGCTCTGAAACACTGATCCTAGATACTTAAACTCTTACACCGCTGGTACCACCTCATTGCCTCAACGAACTACACCCCTTTTCCTGGCCGCTCCAACTGAAAGCTAAGTACAGTCAGATCTCTTTTTATGCGAGGGGATACGTTCCTCAGAAATCCCACAAAAAAAAATCGCACAAAAGAAGACTGCAAGTCTATGGAAAAATTAAGGATATATTCCATAATTTTTAAAATTCGCGCAACTCCAAAATAACGAATTAAAATTAATGTACAGCTGCATAAAAAAGTTTGTTGAAGTTAAAAAAAATAGGTTCCTTAATAAATTTCTTTGGAAAGCTACAAAAGATTTATAAAAGCCTTAAATAAAAATGTATTACGATTCAATTCTCTGTCTGGTAAGGGTGCACACATCTGCACACTGTTAGTAAATCACTTTCATCATCAAGAATAACTGTCTATGCAATAGATCTCTTTGGTATAGGCCAGTGGTGGCGAACCTGTGACCCACCGAGCAATTTTAAGTGACCTGAGCATGATCATATCTAGTTTATCGTCATGGGGGACATCGCGGAAAAGTGAGGGACAGTAGGTTGAGATGGTATGGACACGTAATGAGAAGAGAGGAGGAGCTCATTGGGTGTACCCAGGACAGGGGGAGAACAAAGCAGACGTGGGAGCAGGCTGTTTGGAAGGATATAGTAGTGTGTGGGGTGGACGGGAACCTGGTGGGAGGTAGTTCATAAAATTAAATAGTGCTTGCACCTGACCCACGGACAACGTTTTGTTTTTTTTTTCGTGTTATTGTGACCCGTCTTCAAAAAAGGTTCGCCACCACTAGTATAGGCGATAAATTTTCACAGACATATTTGTTTCACACTCTCTGTAGACTTTTGTTTTGACAATCATCATCATCATATCCGTATCCACTTGTGGCAGGGTTGGGTCTGCGGGTCCACTGAACATGCTCTGATTGGGGATACTCCAGTCAGGCATCTGGAACACGCAGGTATATTTGCTGGGTTGTCTGTGGTGGGGGATGCCGGTGTCACACGTCAAAGTGTTCGGTACCTGAACCGGCGGGACACTTTGAGGCAACTTTTGAGTACCCGAAAGTTCCCACCATCTAGATCCGAATGCAGAGGCCCGAATTTGTCTCTTTTCTGCAAAGCACATATGCAACGTGAATCAACGCTGAATTTCTATCAAAGCAACCTAACCGGGTAATGGAAAACGGCCGAGACACCTTGAGGGGAAAGCGAACACTTGAACGTATGTGTAAATTAACCTCAAAGTGTCCCCCGGACACATTCAGGTACCTCAAGAAACTGAGGTATGACACCAGCCTACCCCACTGTACTAGGACCTCATTATACAACCAAAATAGAAATTTTGGCATGTAAATTATAGCTTTGTCAGTTATAATATTGCACGGTGCTGTCCCATTGCATAATAATTCCTAAAACAAACACATGAATGCCTAAATAGACCATGTGTTACGTGCCTGTGATACTTTAGTTTTTCTGGACAGACAACTTCATGCCGGTTTTATGACAATGTAATTAGTAATTAAACTTTGTGATGATGATTCTACCCAGTGCCCGATTTACCATTAGGGTAATTAGGCTGAAGCCTAGGGTCTCAACATTTAGCGGGCTTCAAAATTTGAGAAATGGGACTCAAAAGGGCTTAAAAAAAAGAGCCTCAAAATTGAAATAGCCTAGGGCCTCTCAATATCTAAATCCGGCACTGATTCTACCAAATTTTTATATAATTCAGGGTATCGAGAAACACTGTTCTGCAGCTGTTTCACAATTTGCATCATTAACTAGAAGGGATTTTCTAATACACGGCAAGGACGAATACCATCATGAAAGGGCCTGGTCTTTCTTCAATATCATTTTCACTTTCGGTATCAGCTACTGCATCTAAAGTTAGTTGTTTAATTGTGAGCTATATTGTTTTGACCTTGCATTGATCGGAATGTACAGCTAAAATGTACGTAGTGAATAAATAAATGAGAACACCATCGTCATTTAAGACATCATCCACCAACACTTCTTCTATATCATCATGGTTAAAAATGATTAAAATCACCTCCAAAATAAGTTTTAATTTTAGAGCACGTTCAGTGGGGGGACCTGCAGACCCGACCCTGACACAGTCGGGATAAGGGTGTGATGATGATGATTGTTAAGTGTCACGTACAAGTGCGGAACCCCTATTGTGTAAGCTAATTTCTGACAGACTAAGACTTCTTTGACTGGCTAATAAAATAGCCAGTGGATTTGTTGGTGGAATGGGCAGTGGAATGGTCGGTGGAATGGCCAGTGTCGTGGGACTGACTATACTTTTTGAACAAGCATACAGTATGCATATTTCGCCGATTTTTTTTAATCAAATGCAACCTGCACAACTTCAAAATCACATAAAAATAAACCCCATAAAAAAGAGACCTAACGGTACTCTGTTTTCTTCACATTCACCTTCAGGCCACCCCTTCGTCATTGCTGTTGTAATGTCCTGTAAGCCGTGTTGTACATTCTCTTGGGACTCCTCCAACCTTCCTACATCGTCACCAAATACCATGCATCGAGAGTCCATTCACCTATTCCCATCAGCAGATCATCCATTGCCAAAGTGAATAGATACCGTATTTATTGTAATTAACAGCGCCTTCCAATAACCGGCGCACCTTCAAGGTGAAAAAAATATTAAACAGCGCCCGCTAATAAACGGCGCACTGTTTATTGAAGGTGCTGAATTCTTCATCATCATCATAGCCTTATTCCCCCCCTGTGCCACGGTAGGGGTACCCCAACCAGGCGTCTGAAACCCACAGGAATATTGGATAGGTTGTCTATGAGGTGCCTTATTAAACGTAATTAAATATAAACAGCAACTCCTAAGACGGACAGAGTGATAATATTGGTCATAGTTTTTCTGCAGATGGTTGCCGGCCAAAGCTGCACCCCTATGCTTATTTATCGTCGGTCTAGTGTTCGTTGGGGAATGCTACCAACGCCAAGGGGACGAACTCCTACACCGGGAATTTTGCCTCACCTATGTGTTGCATAGCAGAGAGGGTTCGTTTACGTGCAAGTGCCATCGTACGCCCACACGGGAGCTAGGTTTTACTTCTCATCCAAAAGAAGGCACACGTGGCCTCCCTCTTGCCCAAAAGAAGCCGACCCACCTAGGTCCAGTATCGAACCTAGAACTACCTAGATCTCACATTTGCCAAGCATGCTAACCACTACGCCAGCACAGCAGGTTTGTTATTAAATATGAACAGCGCCCTCCAATAAACGGCAGAACAAAAAACCTTAATTTGAATAGATATGGTATGGACTGAGAGCTGATCCTTGATGTAGCCTAACCTTCACCTTGAATCCAACAGTATTCACCATGCCGTCCTCACCCTAGTGCAGAACCGTCATACATATCCTGTATTATACTGATATGTCCTTCATCCACCCCCTTCTTTCTTAGTGTTCCAAGACAGGTAGTATGGGACGTTCTATCATAGGTCTTCTCTAGTACAAAGATTGCATGCAGGTCCTTCTTTACAGTGCTATGCTTCTCAACCATCTGTCATAGAAAAAAGATGGGTTCATTGTAGACCTGCCAGGCATAAATCAAAACTGATTTCCTCAGACAGTAGTTCGATTTCTGAGGAGAGATTCTATGACTCTCTCCCACAGTCCTGGGCATCACTTTTGCCCTTGAACAGTGGAACAATCCAACTCTCCCACCATGCAGATGGCTTTCGATGACCACTGGCTATCCTATTGAAAAGCTTCCCCAACCATGTAATTCCTGTGGTCCCTAAGGTATGCCAAACATCGATGGGAATCTTATTGGGACCTACAGCTTTGTGACCTTTCATTTTTTGGAGTGCCTTGACTATTTCTGTCCCACTCACCCAGTCCACAGCTACTGGGGTGGCAGGGGTGTTGTTCATGACCCTAACACTGGTATCTACATTTAAGAGGTTGTTGTAACATCCATCATGAGCAACTTATGCCCACTTTCCGGCATAATTGTTATATCGGTCGCTCTACAGACGGCTTTTATGCTGGGCATGGCTATGAAACGCAGTCCTCTACTATTGGCTAATGCATATTACAGTGGTGTATGCCACCCCATACGATTTGAATTGCTATGATGTGATGGAATGGATTTCAATAATAATAATATTTTTAATAATAATAGTGAGATTCATAGAAGCGGGATATTCGTGGCTACACGAGATCATTCACAGAATCGATATGTATCCTGTTGGCGGCGAGAGGCCTTCGAGCTGAAGGCGAGAAGGCCGGGGGACTGAAACACCGAAAGTAAAGATCATTGTAAAGGTACTTAGCAAAGATAATTCGGCAGCCAATAATTCATAGGAAGTTTAATTTTGGGAAACAATCCTTTACAATGATATCTACTTTCGTTGTTTTGGTCCCCCGGCCTCCTCCCCGCAAACAAGATACATATCGATTCTGTGAATGATCTCGTGTAGCCACGAATATCCCGTTTTAATGAATCTTTTTTTTTTATGAATCTCACTTTTTTTGAATACCGATTTTGTTTTTAAACTTATATTTCTTTTAAATTTCTATTTCTTTTAAATTTCTATTAAACTTATATTTCAACTTATTGAACTAACATAGTATGGGGGATTGCAAACGCTGCCATAATACGCACTGGCCAATAGGAGCGATCTGCATATATATAGCCACGCCCAGCGTCGCCGATAGCAGAATAACACATAAGAGCGACCGATATAACAATTATGCCCACTTTCCTTCTGGAAACCCTAACCTGGGAGCACCCAGCAATTACAAATCTTGGGCTTATGCTACATCTTGACCATAAAAAAGTCATTTTGAGACCTCCCCAGGGGTGACTGAAAGGTGAGGGATACTTTTCCCTCTTCTGGAACCACATACTGGCCAATTCAAGGCCATGTGCTTGTGCTGTATCAAGTACTTTTTGTCCCTCTGCTGTGAGTTGACCACACTTAGCCCTTCATTTTCAATTTCATGAAGCCATTTGCCTTGGTCAGCAGTGATTCTCCAATAATTGCGTCATGAATGTGTTATGTAATGATTATGATGTATGGATTCTTTGGGCCCACAACTACTATAGCTATGAGGGCTCAGAGATTTACAGTTGAACCCTGTTATGTCGATGGCATAGGGGTTTGCTAAAATGCATCGAGATAACCAAAATCTAATATGGCGATACATACAACACATCTGCAGTGAACTACTACACTCCCTACTGTAGGCGCATTGATGTTATTGATTAATACTGTATTCAAAATTGGGCCCTAATGACCGTTGAAGTTGATGGGCCCTAAGACACAAACTAACCAATGTATTCAAAAGCCAGCACTCAAGGAGATTCTGAGATCAACATAACCAAATTGAGTGGCAAATTTGACCCTCTTTTGTGCTCGAGATATTAGGGGTCATCGACATAAGCAATCAGAAACTTAGGACAAAGGAGGAATTTGGTGGTTCCACTTTAAAAAACGTCGACTTAAAAGGGTTGTCAAATAAACAGAGGTCGAGATAAGTGGGTTCAACTGTAGACATATCCTGATTATGCATTTAACAACTGAGATAAACATTTTATTTTTGAGACGTTAAACGTTAAATGCCATTCATAGACTGAATGTAGGATGGTCGTAAGTGGAGTCGGCATACTAGGCTTTCACGTTTCCACATGGGTGCAATAAAACTCAAGGAGAAATATTACAGGATAGTAGCTAGACCTGCCATGCAATATGGGTCAGAGAATGTTGAGCAGTAGTGTGCATGTTCAGATAGTTACATTTAGGCAGACACGAATGCTCATTTCGCAATGAGCCCGTAGAATTCGATAGCCAACCTCAGACCTTATTCACTTACAAAATGCATTTTCGAGAATCATTTACGCATGTATCGTTTTCCTTCTTCATAACCGGAAATTGATTTCCACATTAATTCAAAGGAGTATATCTAGTCAACAAATTCCTGATGAAATACGAGAAAAGTTCAGTCCAACACAAGGTCGTAAACTCTACAATTCATGTATTACAGAGAAAAAGCTCTTTGTTCAATAATGACATTTTTAATGATTTGTTTTTAAATATTTCATTCCCGACATCTAAAAGTTTCAAGAGTAATTATTGCATATTGCTCCTGAAGATGTAACGCTATCTTCTAATTGATAATGCGTCAACGCATCCAAGTGCAGAAAAGCTTGTAAGCCCTGATAGTAAAATTTGTGACATTTTCCTTCTACCTAACACACCATCATTAACCCAGCCAATGGATCAAGGTGTAATTGAATCTTGTAAACCGCATTACCAGTGTAACCATCTGGATGAAGTATTGGTGGTCGTTGAGGAAGGGAGGATATGGAAGAAGACACAAGAAAGCAGCGAGCAGTAAACAATATTAAAACTATAATCTAAAATTTGGCATCTGCAATATAGCATCAACTTGGAAAAATGTGAAAATGACAACTCTCTTAAAATCTTGTAAAACATTAATGTTCGGTGAAGATTCTGAACTGGACTTTGAAGGTTTTGAACTAAATGATTCTCTCCACTGATAATTTGGCCTATAAGGGCTGCTTGTAGTATATTCATTTAGAATTAGAATGACATGGTGGACAAAAGGATGTGAATCTTGAAGACACAGTATCGAAAACTGGCTTGAAGAGGGCAATGCCGATCGTAGTTACTCCAAAGCTTCATTGACTCAGAGAAAGAGGTGATGGTGAAACCAAAATGGCTCATGTAAGAGATTTCATTGACACTCGATTACAATTTGTTGCTACACAACAACACCTCCGCATATTAAGGCCCTTCATCCACTGCCACAACACAACTCATCTGAAAGGCAATGCAACTACAGTTGATTGCAGTATCACCGTCGTCCACAAATGCAACTCTTAGGCAAGAGTTGTACTCATGATGTCGAGCAGTTCAGATGAAGAGAGCATCATACTCACATACTGGTATACAAACATTATGTTCTGACATGGTGGGAATTGCTTGACAGTTGCTATGAAACTGATACGACTCCACTGCACCCATGCATAATGGGTGAACTGCGTTGCTGTGTGCAGGGTTTTGTGTGCTCCATGCGCACGTGTTCATGAACTGAAGCATCGTTCATGAACAGAAGCAAAATTTGTTTGCAAATGGTTTTCATATACCGATTTCTTTGTGGACCGAGACGTTCGTTATATACACAGCATGCCATACATATATGCATATGTATGCTGTGCAGCCTATATACACTAAAGCAAAAGCAACTCCTAACCGTTTTCCCGCCTATGGAAGGGTCGGGTACCCATCTCATCCTTCTGAATATTTTTCTACAGACGGTTTGGGAGCCTCAAATTGCATTGGACACACCTGTTATAGTCTAATCACTCAATTAACCAACGCAACCCCAATTAGTACTGACATTGGAAAACTGGGTACTGCTAGTATCAAAAATCGTCTCATTAGTGTACTGTCTGTGCAGCCTCTGCTTCAGAACTACACGGTGGACTCGTAGTTGAAGGGCCCTAAAACACCAACGAAACAAACAAACGCAGACGGTTGCCAACCAAAGCTGCAACCATTATGCTTATTTATCGTCGGTCTTCTGTTTGGGGAATTCCACAGACACCAGTGGGGCGATCTACTAACCTGGAAATTTTGCCTCATCTACCCGTTGCATAGTAGAGAGGGTGCTTTTACGTGCAAGTGACATCGTACACCAACATTGCACCTCGGCTTTACCTCTCATCCAAAAGAAGGCACACTCGTGGCCTCTCTCTCGCCCTAAAGAAATCAGCCGACCTCGGTCCAGTATTGAACCTAGAACTACTGACACAGTTGCCAAGCATGCTAAGGTACCATGTGAGTGCTGGGCACGGGTGCAGGGCGGGTGCTGTGTACACACAGTACAGTATACTATATATTTCAGGAAGTGGCAAACAAAACGAGTTTAGTCGCAAAAATAAAAATTTTGAGTTAACGATGCACTTTTAGTTACTTTGTTGCTTCATGCAATATGATCACATAAAAGCTCATCAATGAAAATATTATCAGAATAAATGAGTATTGTAAAAATTGCATGTTTATTCATAATGACAGTATTCCACCACACATAGTCAACCAGAAAATAAGAAGTCACAGTCAACCAATCATGGAGACTTAACCATATCAACCATGAGCCCATGAATCTTTGCACATTTTTAGTCTATTGTTCTTAACCCGTGCTGTTAATCATTTAGATCCGACCATTTTACAATTGTGTCTTAAAGGGAGCGGAGAATTATGTTGGACACACCAGTTCTAGTCTGATCACTGAAGTTAACCAGCACAACCCCAGCTAGTACTGACATGGGTGGCCGCTTGGGAAAACTGGGCACTGCTAGTATTCAAAGCAGGAAGCAGTACTGAAAGCAGGTTCTATCTGTGTGCAATGTTTTCACCAACTGTTTCATCAGAGTGTAATATATAAAGGTGGAAGTAATACCTTTGAGGGTTCAATCAATGGTTTGTTGAAAATATTTTTTTCCCTTGGTAAGAGATGCTTTCTTTTTGGCCATGATTTCTTCACCCAGTGCTTATCTTTTGCTCTACTGTCCCACTCACAAAAAGCATGGCATTTTTGTATAGCCTGCTTGCAGACCAAGAAGCATGCCTATCATTTTGAAATCTCCACATACATGCCAGTTGTGCTCCTCATTTTTATTTTTCATCAACACCTTTATCACACTTTCAAAAGACTCTCTTAGTTGGAGAGAATAAACGACTTATTCTCTTAATGAAGATGTATTGACTTTAAACTCCGTTTGGAGGAGTCAATGCAGAGCCTTCATTCAGAAGCAGCATATTGGATTTCAAAATATTTCATGTGACCAGGAATGCCACAGCAAAGCACTAATGAGTGTTCCTCAGTTTTTTTTTTTTTTTTTTTGTTTGTTGGTGTTTAAGGTCCCGTCAACTACAAGGTCATTAGAGACCCGTCCACTGCATAGTTCTAGTGCATACACTGCACAGACACTACACTAATGCGACGATTATTGGGTATTAGCAGTACCCAGCTTTCCCAAGTGACCACCCATGTCAGTACTAACTGGGCTTGCGTTGCTTAACTTCAGTGATCAGACGAGAACTGGTGTGTCCAACGCAACTCGCCGCTCACCGTGTTCCTCAGTAAAGAATGGCAGTAGCTCTTCTTCTATATGGTGATACTTTAATAAAAATGTCCCTGGTGCCTAAAGGTTTTTCGATTTTAACCAGGAACCGAGAACTTACGCTGCACTTTTAGATAAGTTCAAATCGTCATCATTATCTCACCCTTCTCCGGCCTGGGGCAGGGTCTGGTTTATGGACTCTAATCCTCCATTCCTGCCTATCCCCCACTAAGTTCCCCTCCATTCCAGATGCCCTTTAGATAAGTTCAAATCTCTCACCAAAGCATTAAGTTCTGCCTGCAAGAATAGATGAGTTATTTGGGCCCAAAACTTCACCATGGTGCCAAATGCTATGACATCTCCCAACTTCATGCAAGGTAACTTTATTTCACAGCCCTTTATTCTTCAAATTCAACCCAGAATTGTGGCGGCGCCAGTTATTGGAGGGCGCTGTTTATTAGAATAATTAGGGTAATATCATAAAGACATCAAAAATGATGCTGAGCAGTGTAATCCATGTGGAAGATTATATAAATATTTCTGAAATAGTAGGAGATGCCCAGATTCTTGGTAAAGACTGGAAACTTTTGGGCACAAAAGCTTTATCATCTAAGGAAGATGGCTGCTTTAAACGCTTTGAAGGCATTTCAGAATGGAAATGAATTTATATGAAGAAGGAATGTAAGAAGGTGCCTCACTCAAACAAACTACACATGACCTTGCATGTAAAAGCAATGCAAAATTTTCTGTTTGAATCTCATCTGGAAACATGGCAATAACTTTAGAGAAGAGGATGGGCAATATCAAAATGTGCCACATGTCAACTGAAGAAAATGACACTCTCCCATATGATCACTGCTGCTAAGAAGAAAACTCTTGGAGAGAATGTTTGGAGAGTGTTGGAGGACTGATGATAGCTTACAATGGTACCACAATATTCTTTCAAACACTCCTGCTGAAGAGTTAAGTGACCAGGAGGAAGAAGAGTGCAACTGCTTGGATGATGATATGGGTCTTCATGTATGAGACTGAAATCACTTAGAGATGAACAGAAAAATGTGTGACAATACTTTAGTATTAAATTGTAATTATATTTTTGAAAATCATTTGAATTAGACCTTGTAGCACTTCAGTAAAACTATTATTTGTTTTCTAGTGATGTATAAAATTGCCAGAGATTCTTAATCAATAATGCCACTCTCATGGTCATTCAAAAAAGATTATGTGCACCCTGGATCGATCAAAAAAAGATTAAGTCAAACATTTAAATGGTTATAAAATACAAATAAGGCAGTACAAATTTTAAAACGTGTGTTCATAAGTACTCAAAGTGTCATAACAAAATAGGATAATGTAATAAATGATTGTTTTGAAATACAGTAGAGTTCGGCTATAGTGAACCCATTAATAACACACTCTTGGTTATAACGTACTGTATTTCAACAATGAAAGTTTCCCAGTTTAATCTTTCAAAATGAAATCTTTCACCCATCATAACGAACCATTTCCTGATTCATTTATCCCATATATGTACAGTGCAAGTTTGTAACAAAAGAAATAAAAATAGTCCCTTTTCATCTATGGACTATCGGCATTAATGGGTAACCCTTCCTCTAATAGTCCGTGTATACAATAAAATTGCAATTGCTGTGGAACGGTGGATGAATTCAATGCTCTACCCATAAAAACCACAAAAGAATTCGTTTTAAGCGGTAGTGAAGCCTAATTAAATGTACGGCAGAATGACTACTAAACCAGCAGACAAGAATAGATGTTTATTCCCATAGTGTAATTCCATTATCTAGTTGACGAATTAATTATGTTTGCAACAGAAATTAGTTAATTAAAAGTAATGTGAGAGCGGAATCTCAGGTTCACAATTATATGAAAGTGGTAATTTCTTGTTTTTTCGTCTCCAAAAAAAAAATCCTCATTCAATTCTGAAAAAGGTGAATAGATGTGCTAATATTTAAATGCAACAATTAACGAACACTGATGATATGTTTGGCAACCAGCTTCATTTTTGATTAGTTTAATTGGTTAATTAACGTCGGCCTCGCTGCGTTTTAAAAAGTCATTAACCGACGCCATGGGAACGGGCAAACGAGGCATACCCCCTACAGGAATCGAAAAAAATGCTTTCGATACAGAAGTTCATTTGATTCTTAAAAGAAGGGTGATATCCTCCTGGAAAATTTTCTCCAAACATTATCCGCTACCCATAAACATTTTCTGGTCACGTATACATGTTGTGAAGGTGGTATTCTGCAGGGCCTATCAACACCATCATTAACCCACTTTTGATCGTCTCGCATACCGGCTGTTTCTTTTAGAAGAGGGACAACAGAATGGATACGGAGGTCACTTGATTTAAACGTAAAATATGCCTTCTTTGATGTATTACGACTTTGAAAACGGTTATATTGGGGGGGGGGGTCACTTGCTAAAACCGAATGCACCAGAAATTACGCAATGGAAGGTAATGATGCAGCCAAGTTGCTTTGGACACACCAGTTCCCGTTAGATCACTGAAGTTCAGCAGCGCAAGCCTACGTCAATACCAACATGGGTGGATGGTAAAGAACGTTGCATGCAGCAAATTTACCCTCTCCTTCGTCCTTTTGCCTACCTCCTCATCTCCCGCGGGCATCCTCCTAAGGGTTCGTCCTGTTATGACTGTTCGGCTTACTCCCCAACCCACGAAACTAATCCAGTAATCCATTGGATGCATGTAACAGAAATGATTTAACGGAAATGACGACATGGAAGCTTATAAAACAGGCGGGGATTGTTGGATAGTTATTGGATGCTCGTGGAGGATGTCAGGCATGTGCTGCTGGAATATCCAACGCTGGACCACTGCAGTATGGGTTAGGGAACCCTCTCATTGGCAGAGGTCCTTGGGGTGGAGCGGCTAGAATAGGCGCGAAAGGCAAAGGGGCTTCTAGGGTGGTGGTGGGCATCTAGGAATATGGGTCTAGCATGAAGAATCTCACTAGTAAGGTATCTGTCGCAAAGGATTACATATTCACATTCAAGGGCGTGTAATGACGTCATTGAGATACACGTGATGGATAACTGACTTCATAAGAACATGTCGGTTGCACCAAATGCTACCTTATTAGGATACCCTGCTCTACTGGAGCTCACTAGAGTCTAGTGAGTAGAACTAGCACCATTTTTAGAATGGTAGACACTCTCAAATATGCTGTCATTACTAATTGTACTCGGCTCTATCACGGGCATATCTAATTCAGGTTTAAATTGGAGGATTGCTGCCATTGGCCCCCTGTCATAAGAACCATTTCTAGAAAAAGTGAGGGAGACAGTTAAGTCCTCCCTTCCTTATTAAGACCAGCACATCACAGAATTTTTTCCTACTTGTTGGTTTCAACAATAGAACGTCTTACCTTATGCTGTTTGATGCGGTTTTTAGGTGTTTTTGTTCACACCTCAAACGTGCTCTATTCAATTACTATCTGTCACTGAGTTAACTTGAGTTGTCAGTATTTGCCTGTTTAGCTATGATTTGGGCAGTCGCACGTTTAATAAAATAATAATAATAATTTTGGACTGGCCAAACGGCAAACCACCCTTTTATGTCATTGTACGAGTATAATCGTCATCATGGATACTTGGGCTCCACTGTGCGTTCTGAATTTCAACTAGGTGTTCTGGAATTCAAATGGCCCAGAGGTAATTAAGAGTTCCAGGGACCCCCCCCCCCCTCCGGACATTGAATACAGCAGAACAATGTCAATTACCTGGTGCTAACTCTTTTCCCGCCTATGACAAGGTGGGGTACCCATCTTTTTCCCTCAGGATTGACACATGCGCATTCTGTTGGTTTGACAAATAAGGGTTGGGGTGAGGCCAACTGCCCTTACAGGCAAAGCCCTACGGGGCAAACGCAGGGGGAAGGGGAAGGATTGAAGGGAGGGGAGGGGTTAAACAGCTAGTAGTGTTGAAAGTCTACATCGAACATCTTTTCTGACAATAGAAGATCATCCCAAGTCATATGTACCCTGTTGAAGCCTAACTGGGCTCTATGAATAGCTGATTTTGACTCAAAAGTGTAGTCAAACAAGAAATTGGAACGTGTATCTCGTGCTGGGACCTGAAAGTTGAGCTCACGAAGTAATATAGGGGAATCAAGCCTGGTATGGATTAGACGGTGGATCAACTTTAGCTGATAAAGCACAATAGTTGGACTGAGGGGCAAACAACACTTAAGTTGTCACTGCTCTGGATTATCAGGAGTCGTTATGGGGGTTTGGCCTGGTGGGGTTAAATGTGGAACCAGGTAATAGTTTGTCAGCTGGTCATGTAGGTGGCAAAGCTTGCCTAATAAAGAAGGGCTGCAGACTGCCCAACAGCTTATCCCATAAAGAAGTTTTGGCCGCACTAAAAGAAAGAACAGATGTTGGTAGAGTTGGGAGAAATGATACACTTCCCCTAACCCTTGATGACCCTGCAGCACCCTTTAACTGCTAAGGGAAAGTTGACTGTATGCAAATGGAAGGTAAGCTTAGGACCAAGAAAAACGCCCAAATATTTGACTGTGGAGGTCCACTGCACTGGTGTGCCATCCCTGAAATGGTACTGAAATTGTATTGGACTCAACAGAGATTTGTATTGGACTCAACAGATATTGGAAATTTAGACTCAACAGATTCTCTGCAAGCCATTCTTCCCTGATTATTAGGGCTCTCTGGAGGGTCTGGCAGTCCAGCAGGACAGTAATGGATCTAGATATTTTTGCATCGTCTGCACACCCAAGATTATCTGTACTTCATCGCAGTGTCCAAAAAAAGTCATTAAGGAAAACATTATAGAGCAATGGACTCAATGAATTCCACTGAGGCACACCCACTGATTTGCAGTACTGGTAGGATCCCATAAAACTCCCTAATTAAACAATATTTATGCAATTTGTCAAATAACTTTTTAAAAAATCACAGAGACTGGTGGAGACACCATAGGTCTGCAATTTCCATAGCAGCAGTGGAATGGAAACACTGTCGAAGGCATGGGTCAAATATAAAAAATAGAATCATATTACTGCCACAGGGAGAATGACTGCTGAATAGATAATATATGAGTAAGAAGGTTGGACTCAGTTGATCGACTAGGAATGAATCCATGCTGCTGTGGTGCCAGAAAACTGCTGGTCCATTGTTGCAGTCTAATCAGCAAGACCCACTCAAAGACCTTGGCTATTGGTGATAAGAGGGATATGGGGCGATAGTTGGAGGGAGATAATCATGAACCAGCCTTATGAATTGGCTGAACATAAGCAGTTTTCTACTCAGCTGGTGTCACTCCAGCAGTGAGGCTCCACGAAAATAAATGGGAGAGAATTGGTGCTAAAATGTCTGCAAAGGCCTTCAACAGTGTAGATGGGGAGCCATCAGGAACTGCTGCAAATGAAGGCTTTAGCTTTTTGATGGCTGATAACCTCAGCTGTCGATACGGAATCAACCCCTAGTGAATCAAGTGCTTCAGGCATAGCATAGGGATATTTGTAACTTGGTGAATCAAATGGGTTTGGGGGTTCGTGCACCCGAAAAATCTGACCAAATGCCTTGCAAACCTAATCAGGCTCAACCACAAGACCTTCCTTATCCTTCAAAATAATATCTACAGTCCTATGCTTTGAATACTTATTGTATAAATTCCAGAATGTCACGGGTGAAGTAACTTTATTTGTTAGGAATTTGAGGGACTGCATCCTGTCCCTCTTCATTAATTGCTTCACTTGTGACTGAAAATTTGCAAACTTGGCATAATGCATAACAGATGGTCTCTTTTTATATTGATTAAAAGCCTGCTGTTTTTGCACCAAAGTTCCACATAGATTGCTACTGAACCAGAATGGGATATTTTTAGGTCTAAGCTTATAAGAGTCTTCAAAGGGACATACAAAACAATCACTGCAAGCAGAACTGAATAGAACTGAGCCACAGCCTCAACTGGTGATTGACAACTGTGGACATCTGACCAGGATCGTTCAGCCAAGTGTTTGTATAAAGTAATATAATCCCCTTTGTTTGTTGTTTGTTTGTTGGTGTTTAAGGTCCCGTCAACTACAAGGTCATTAGAGACCCGTCCACTGCATAGTTCTAATGCATATGCTGCACAGACACTACACCAATGCGACGATTATTGGGTATTAGCAGTACCCAGCTTTCCTGAGCGACCACCCATGTCAGTACTAACTGGGCTTGCGTTGCTTAACTTCAGTGATCAGACGAGAACTGGTGTGTCCAACGCAACTCGCCGCTAATATAATCCCCTTTAGGCCAGTTTCTGACATGGGGCAGCAAGGGTATGGAACTTTTATGACACAAGAGAGTGGTCAGCACCAGAGCCAGATGATGTAAGTCTGGGACTGAAAGGGGGTGGCTGCTGAGACATTGCAGAACATGCTGGTAAAACACAGGTCCAGCAGCCACTGCAGGTTGTTGGGTACAGAGATTACCTGAACCAAATGACATGTGGTAACTAGGGATATGAGGGACAAGGCCTTTGATGGACAAGAGGACCCTTGGTAGATAGGTGGAGACAGCGTCCAGTTGACATTGAAATCCCCCAAGACCAAAATGTGGGAATAATCATAAGATGCTGTAACCAATTGTGCCATAGCTGACACATAAGTAGCAGTGGGGAGAGTTAGGGGAAGTTGCAATGGACAAAGAATAGTGAATTTTCTCTACTATCAAAGTTTACAAAATATACTTAGAGAATAGCATACAGCAGACGACATTCAATGTAACAATAAAAATTGGCTTAAGATTTAGGCTTACAATTCTAATACATGCCAAGTATTCTAAAGAATAGTAACAATAAAATAGATAAAAACTATATTGAAATATAAAAAGTATGAGCACAAGCAATTAAAATCAGGCAGTTAACCGATAAAATTATATAAAATCCTTAACAACCTTAGAAAAATTATATATCAAAAAATACTCAACAGAGAGCAAAAAATCACGTCTGGATGGCAGGATTATGAGGATGAGGGTTTTCGCATTTTACACTCTAGGGGCCACCTTCTGCAGCACGCCCAAAACTTTACACGTACCCCACTGCGACTACATTCTGGATACAGCCCAATTTAATTGTTTTCTAATTTGGGATAGCTGAAAAAGTATGGTCATGAATTGAATTGAATTGAAACGGGTTGTGGAATAGGCCAATCAGCCCTAACAGGCGAACCTTTGGGGGGCTAATCGCTGGTGGGGGAAGGGGATTGGGATTGGGATAGGGGATGTCAATTGTGAAGCAAAAGGAGGGAGACATGTTGGGCAAATCCCTTTGCTGAACATAGCAAGTCATTGATTGTCAAGTGCAGATCATTAAATTCTTGCTGGGCCACGTGAATAGCTAACTTAGCTCCCTGGCCAACATCAAACAACTCCGTTGAACGTGTCACGCACGGAGGAACACGGAATTTCAGCTCTGATAATAGCAATGGAGAATCTATTTTGCCATGTATTAACTGGTGAATAAGTTTTAGGCGAAACAGTACTATAGTAACTAGCAAACATTGACAATTTAAAGTAAAGACTGCGTAAATGTTTCAAATTTTATTAAATGTATATCATCATCATCATACCCTTAATCCATCTGTGGCAGAGTCAGGTCTGTGGGTTCTAGCCCTCCAATCACGTCTATCTCCCACCAGGTGTCCTTCCACCCCACACACTACCATATCCTTATGGACAACCTGCTCCCACAAGTACCCTGCACTAAGGGGCCCATTCTCCTACTCCCATCAGCAGCTCATCCATAACCAGAAGGAAAAAGTATGAACTTAGTGCTGAACCTTGGTGCACCTCAACCTTCACTGGAAAGCCCCCAGTATTTCTCCAAGGTATCCTTACCATCATACATATCCTGAACTACACTGGTCAAAAGAATGAATGGATATTGTGAAAAAAGCAAAGGATGCAGTGTTTTTAGGACCAGTGTTTGATGCAATTACTTCCTTGTGCACCAATAGAACGTAAAACACATTTAATGTCATTGCAAAGCCTGTATTCCACTCCACAGGGCAGTGTCTGTAGTGTTGATATCAAAGGGCATATGGGTGGGTACAAGTTGTGTTGCTGTAGTTGATTCCATTTCAATTGTCAGTTAATGAATGACTCCATTTAATGACAGCAATGCCTCCACAACGTCATTTACCTGAATCAGTTGCTTTGAGAGCCATAGGAAGGATGGAAGCTGAGTAGATGCAATGAAAGGGGGCACAAGGCATTTGGGTGTTTTGAAGTGTGATTTGCAGACTTTGGAATAGTTTTCAAACAACAGGCACTATTAACAGAAGGGCAGAACAAGGTCGACCATGATCAACAACAGTGAGGGAGGACCATTACCACTTGTTAACAGCCTATCAGAATAGGTGGCAGAATGCCACTCAACTGCATAGTGCCCTTCAAACAGAAACAGGATGCAGGGTGTCAACTCAGACTGTCTGTAATTGACTTTAAAGAGGTGGCCTCTATACCCATAGGCAAATGAACACTGTAGAGAGTGCAGAAATTGGGCACATGGCCATCGTGAGTGACAGAATACTGAATGGAGAGCAGTTCTGTTCTCTGATGAGTCCTGATTCAACGTGGAATGGGAAAGTCAACGTGTACTCATCTGGAGGGAACGAGGGACAAGAAACAACCCAGCTTTTGTGTATGAAAGAGCCCCATATGGTGGTGGTGGATTGATGGTATGGGCAGGCATCAGTATTGGTGGACTGCGCCCTCTAATAAACGGCGCACCGTTTATTTCAAAACTGTCTGGAATTGATCATGCAAGTTAACTTGAATTGTTTTAATGATTAACCATTTAATTCTATGCAGGGGTACTGGTATCATCATCACAACCTTATCCAGACTGTGGCATGGTTGGGTTCGTGGGTCCATTGAGCATGCTATGACTGAGAACACCCCAGCCAGGCGTCTGGAACCCACAGGAATATTGGCTGGTTGTCAGTGGGGGGATGTTGGGCCTACCCCACTGTTCCAACACCACATTTTACAACCAAAATATAAATTTTGGGAGGTAAATTAATACTGTGTCAGTTTCAATATTGCATGGTGTCTGACCTATTGCACAATAACTATAATGCAATAAGGAATCAGGCTCACGCCTGAACAGAAGCACTAGTGTACCCCAGGGTTTTCTTCCTCCTGTCTGTTCTGTGGGTGACCCTGGCGCAATGCAATTCACAGTATTTTCACATGATAGGTTGAACTTCCTAATAAGTAACAGATGGGTGGTTAATTGCTTTTCATTATTCGAATAAGGATAGTTGGAATACTCCTGTACCCCTGTGTAGCAACTGTGTAAAGTTTAAATGGCCATGCGAAGTGCAGGAAATGCCATATGAAGTGCATTGGATTTTGCCAATAAATCAGATTCGAGAGTGGCGTCAGCAAAAATCAAAATTAATGAAATCAACTTGTCCAGCTAAAAAGTTTCCATTTATAAATTGAAAAAAAAATGAACAGCGCCCTCCAATAAATGGCGCAACAAAAAAGCCTTTGAAAAAATAAACGGCGCGCCGTTTATTAGAATAAATATGGTATTAGAAGGAGCCTATTCCTCCACTCCCATCTATCCCCACTAGGCTTTCATCTACCCTGCACGCAATTGTGTCCCTCTGTACAACCAGCTGCCACTTGCGCTTTGGTCTCCCCTACACCTGATGCCACTAGCTGTTTGATAATATACCTTGTAAGCTCCTCCGCCCCCTTTCACATCACATGCCTATACCATCTCAACCTATTTTCTCACATCTTCTCTGTGATGTTTCCCAACCCCCAATGGCCTCTAATGTATGCGTTGCCAACTCTGTCAGCACGTGATACCCTGCTCATGTAATGCAGCATTCGCATCTCAGCCACTTGCATTCTCCTCTTGTGAATTTTCCTTACTGCCAAAAATTCCGTTCCATATAGCATAACGGGCCTAACTACAGTTTTGTAAACTTTGCATTGGCAGTAACCTGAAAATAATTCAAATGGGATTCTAAATATCACTTAAAAAAACTCCCAATCAGCTGTGTGTTATTGATAAGTCTCCTTACAAGGTGTACAATACCTTGGCAGCTTTCTTGCTATCTCAACCTTAACCCCAGCATGGTCACTAATCCCCATAATGCACTTAATATCCCTGACAGTGCTAGGCATATTAGTAAAAACTAGGTCTAAAATTCCCCCTTCTCATGAGTTGGCATGGTCACAACCTGCTCAAATCAAGTCAAACAGAGATGCTCCAAGAAGGAATTCAGAGCACCTAAAAGACTGGAATCTGAGGCAGGTTGCATGCTGTCCCACCTCACCCCTGGAAGATTGAAGTCTCCACCTAGAATAACAGCTGGCTCCTCTTTCTATGATTGATGTACTCCAAAGAGTGCACCAAAGTCAACAAAGGATTTGGATTATTTCCTGGTGGATGGTAGAAGGCAACCACATAATTCCCCCTGCTGAGCCAGAAACACTACAACACAGCATCTCACAGTCACCCTCAAACCCTGTTTCCCAAGAACTTCTCAATGATTCGTTTACAGCAACAACCACAGCCCCCCTCTACTTACCTCCCTGTCTCTTATATTTACTACAGTGTGTACCTATCAGGAGAAATCTCATGTGAGCTTATATCTGTCCTTAACCATGATTCAGTGATATCAGCATCCCATGTGGCAGCAAGTGCATTAAATTTGGCCACTTTATTGACTATGCTTCTACAATTAATTGCAAGAAAAGTCAAATGATCAGTGGCAGCCAATTTCCTGCCCATTCCTACACTATCTCTGTCTAGTAGCCCCTTGTTATGTATGTACTGTATGTTGCACCTTAATCTGGAGTGCCCTGCCCTTTTCTCTTCCCTAAAAAATCAATGATAAACTCTTTAATTTTTGTTCCAAATTTAGTGGCAGCTCTTTTGTTGAAATGAAATCCATCCCCTGTATACCTGTAGTGAAGATCCATTCAAATTGAATGAGATCAGGGCATGAACAAACTCAAGCAGCTGCCATCATAGCAAGTATGCAAAATTTGGCAGAATGGATTTTATGCTTCACGTTCCTTGGGGGTTCAATGGTTTAGTAATTAGGAATGAGTAATTAGGAATGGTTTAGTAATTAGAATTAGAATTACAAGGTCATTAGAGCCCCGTCCACAGAATTGTTCTTATGCAGAGACTGCAGACACTACACTAATGATACGACCTTTGGGTATTAGCGGTACCCATTTTTTTCCCAAGCGGCTGCTTGACTTCAGTGATCAGACGAAAACTGTTGTGTCCAAAGCAGTGGCGTAGCCAGGATTTTCTGAAGGGGGATATGACTATCGAAAGGGTGAACCAGGATTTTCTCGGGGGGGAGGGGGGTCGGGTGATATGACTCGATAGGGTGTATACCGCTTGTTATATTCGAGTCCCAAGGGGGGGTTTCACCCCACGCCCCCAAAGCAATTCCCGCTTCCCCGTCTTGTTGCAGCAGAGGAGTAATTCAGTCAATTCTTTGTGATAAAAATTATTTCTGTTTGTCGTATCAATTGACTTAGACTTTTTTTGTCGAAATTCAATCGTTCTTTCAAAAATAAAACCAATATTGATTATCCTATGGCTTGTGCACTTAATATCTGATTTAATGCATTTTGTCATGGGAGACTCAACTTCTGTATTTTGGTTCAGCCGAATGCATTTTTTTCATGATTTTCGGGGTGACTTATATCATTTTATGAGGATTCAGTATATATTTATCGTTTCGGACAGTTTTCAATTTATTAAATTCTTCAATGCGATTTACTGTTTTTGATGTTTCCTAACGGATTCTTTCATCTGCAACTACAGATGCACTATATAACTCAAATGTGGAAATAAATACATAAAAACATCTTTAGGTTTATATTATTTCAAGTTCAAATATTTGATATATCGAAAATCAATCCTTTCATCTCTGAGGTATTTAAGCCAACAAAATGTCTTTAGCAGCGAATCTTTCTTCTAAATCATCTCTAATCTCGTGAAGAAGTAGTTCAGCCATTTTCGGTTGACCTTATTACGCAAAGGTCCCGTAGGAATCTAGTATCTGACAGTGATATTCTGATGGAAAAGACGTTAGAATCATGCTTTATGATTGTAAGTCATCACTCATCATTATTCCGAACCCCTTTCCACTCCAATATGGTGGAGGGGGGCTACCATCTGTCACAAAGGAGCAGGGGAACTTACCTAGCCAGCTGCCAACCTAATGATAAAACCAAATGCTTATTTATCTGCGGCCTTCACTTTCTGGACGGGTAGAAGACGATATTAGAGAGTTAGTGGTGAACGTCGACGATGACGATACGAACGATACGAGGTCAAATGAGGCAACTGTGCATGCTCACGAAAAGCAGAACAGCAATTGAGCTTGCGCATTTGCCTCATTTGACCTTATCGTTCGTATCGTCATCTTCGACGTTCACCACTAACTCTCTATTGACTTATACTGTATACGAGTATTGAATTGATAGGGGATTGCCATCATTTGAAAGAAATTTTCCGTCTATGATAGGTTCGAATGCCTATATGGTCCGCTGCAACCGGGAACACACGATCAAGGTATTGCCCGATAATTTTAAGTTGAGTGCTCCAAATTTATTACTTATTTATCGCCCGTCCATTTTCAACGTTAGAGGTTTTATTTTCAATCGAATCCAGGAGGGGAGCTCTGAAACCTAGAAATATTGCCAAACCCCTCATATATTTCATTCCATGTATAGTATTTTTGATCTGTAATCAGAAGCGGGGAGGAGGAGCTCGTTAGATCAATTACAGGAATGCAGGTGATTAGAAGCATTCGGACCAGGGGAAGACCAAAGCAGACGTGTGGTAGTATGTGGGTTGGATGGAGCCTGGTGGGAGATAGGCGGGATAACGGTATTATGATGGTGATGTACATTACTTTTGTGGGACTTTGATGAATTGGTGCGAGCGGCGACACACCAGTTCTCGTCCGATCCCTGAAGTTAAGCAACGCAACCCCAGTTAGTACTGAATACTGGGTACTGCTAATACCCAAAAATCGTCACATTAGTGTAGTGTCTGTGCAGTATCTGCATAAGAACTACGCTGTGGACGGGGCTCTAATGACCTTGTAGTTGAAGGGCCCTAAAACAGCAACAAAGAAACAAACAATGAGCTGGTGCGCTCACTAAATTTTCAAGTAAGGCAGTGCAAAGGAAACGCACGCTTAGTTATTGGTCGGGACCTTAATGTACATGCCTGCAAGGATAGGCAGGGAAATGAAGAGTTTCATGGGGGATGGGGATGGAGCAAGAGCACATGGCTTTGCAGGGGCGGATCCAGAGGGGAGAGCAATGCAGCAATTGCTCCCCCTCAGTACCTCAATGGGGCGCATATTTCAAGTGATTCAACTTTGCAACTAATAAGGCATTATTGCACTGGAAAATAATTGGTTAGGGAAGAAGGACAAGCACATAATCACATTCCAGTCACCACAAGGGAGGTCACAGATAGATATCTTTATGGTCAACATAGAGCAGAGGTGCGTGATTGCTGGACACTCCCCAGTTAAAAGTTTCAAAAGGAATGTGGCCATAGAACGGCGGTGAACGACAGTTGGGGGAATGACAATTGGGTGAACGACAGTTGGGGGAATGACAATTGGGTGAACGACAGTTGGGGGAATGACAATTGGGTGAACGACAGTTGGGAGAATGACAATTGGGTGAACGACAGTTGAAGGAATGACAATTGGGTGAATAACAGTTGGGGGAATGACAATTGGGTCAATAAGACAATTCGGTGAATAGGACAATTGGGTGTATACGACAATTGGGTGAATGCGGCAATTGGGTGAAAACATATTTTTTTCAATTTGCTTTTTGCCCCATGTAATCGTACTATACCGCAAAGCACAGCTTTCATGCGGAGCGGCACTACTACAAATACAGTGGAACCTCGATTTGCGAGCACAATTCGTTCCAGAAACGTGCTTGTAATTCAAAACACTCATATATCAAAGCGAATTTCCCCATAAGAAATAATGGAAACTTAGGTGATTCGTTCTACAACCCAAGAATTTTCATATAAAAATGATTAATACAAAATACAGTATTAATTAACAATACATAAAACAAATTAATTGCACCTTGCCTTCAGAAAGAATCGTATCGATGTGAGGGAGACGAGAGAGAAGAGAGGGGGTGCTAACGAACAGTCACTACATTTGGACACAAAACAAAAAAATGATTCTTAGGATCAGTTTTCCAGATCAACGGGGAAATAGATTCTGACGTGACCCATAGAATTAATGCAGGATGGCTGAGGTGGAGGAAGGCAAGTGGAGTCCTGTGCGACCGCCGGGTCCCAATAAAGTTGAAGGGCAAGGTTACAGAACCGTCGTTAGGCCCGCAATGCTGTATGGCTCAGAGTTTTGGGCAGTTAGGAAAAATCATGAAAAAGAAATGCAAGTGGCTGAGATGCAAATGCTGTGCTACATGTGTGGGGTGTCAAGATGCGACAGAATTAGAAACGATTACGTTAGAGGTATGGTTGGGGGTGGGAGATATTGCTGAAAGGATGAGAAAGAATACGTTGAGGTGGTATGGGCATGTGATGATGAGGAGGGGAGAAGAGGAGCTTATTAAGTCCATTGTAGGACTGCAGGTAATTGGGGCACCAGAGGTAGAGGATGACCAAAACGGACGTGGGAGCAGGTGGTGCAGAGGGACGTGGAGGCGTGCGGGGTGGAGGGGGACTTGGTGGGGACAGGCGGGAGTGGAGGATTAGAACCCACAGACCCAACCCTGCCTCAGGTGGGAGAAGGATGAGATGATGAATGTTCATCGTATCCTAGTCGTGTACTGCTGGCAAGCTCTAACACTAACTACTCAAGTGAATGAATGCAGCGAATTCTTAGCTTTTAATGTATGTAATGGAACCAGACTGAGTGGAATGCAAAAAAATAAATATGTATAGTAAAATAAATACAATGCAATACATGGCAAAAAAACTTCGTTTCAGCAGCACTGCTTGTATTGCAAGACATCGCTCGTTAATCAAGTTAAAATTTATTAAAAAGTTAAAAAGTTCAAGTTACTCGCAAATCGAAGTTCCACTGTAGTGGATGATGAAGGTAGTCTGTCAGGGACCCAGCCTGTCAGACTCCCAACTGTGTGGGGGTGGATAGGGACCTGTTGGAGATATGCGTGAGAGGAAGAGGTTGTAAATGGATAGGTATGTTTTCAAATCAACCTTTGTTTGATTTGAGTGTGTGGGGTGGACGGGGACCTGGTGGGAGATAGATGGGTGTGGAGGGCTAGAACCCGCAGAACCGACCCTGCCACAGGCGCGAGAAGAGTATGATGATGATGATGATGTTTGATTTGACCATTATTTTTACACAAAATCATTGCTAATTTCAGAAAATATGTGACCGCCAGAAAACATCCCTATTGATTTACTTCCTCCTCCATTCCCGCATATCTCCTACCAGGTCCCTGTCCACCCCCACACAGTTGGTAGTCTGACAGACTACCTTCATCATCCACGTTTGTAAAGGCCGCCACACATAATCAGTTTCGTGTGTCAGTTCGGTGTGTTCACATCGATCTGTTCAGTTTAGTGTGAAGGTATGAATTGCCCACACACGATCAGTTTGGTGTGTCACCTTCTTATGTTCCCTTTCGTTAAACGTCATATGACGTCATTTGATTGTCCACATCAACCAGTAATTCTACCGTTGCCTTTGCGTAATTTTTTTCAAAAGTGACGTTCTGTCCATGTGCGCAGAACCTCTAATGTGAAGAACTGATGTGAGCAACCCCCCACACACACACACACAAACTCCCTTCTAACTGATGTCAGTCATATGTGACACACCGATGAGATAGAATCTCGTCACACCGTCAGTTGAAATTTTGGGTGTGAGCACGCGTATTTTTTACACACACACGTCAGGTTGGTGTGTCACATCGATGTGAACACTCCGAACTGACACACCAAACTGATCGTGTGTGGCGGCCTTTAAGCTACGCGCAGTAGCGCGGCTCTGCATAACAGCTGTGCTTCGCGGGGTAGTATGATAACGTGGGGCAAAAAGCCATTAAAAAAACATGTTTTTCACCCAATTGTCGCATTCACTCAGTGCCGTAGCCAACGGGGGATTAAACCCCCTTTGGGCCTCAAATATAACGAAGTGCTATACACCATACCGAGTTATATCCCCCCTCAGAAAATCCGGGTTCACCCTATCGACAGTCATATCCCGCCTTCAGTAAATCCTGGCTACGCCACTGCATTTACCCAATTGTCACATTCACCGAATTGTCGTAGTCACCCAATTGTCGTTCACCCAATTTCCGGGCGCCCCATGAAAAGGTGAGGATTTCAACATAAAGTAAACCGGCAGGTAGACTTTAAATGGGAAGGGACAGCTGATGCCATGAGGGACAGCGTCAACAGAAAAATTAGAAAATGTGGTGGTCATTTTAGGCCACGCTACAGCAGGAGGTTCCATCCAGGGCAGGTAGACATGGTGGCGGGATGATGAGATACGGGCAGCCATCAAACCTAAGAAGGCTGCATTCCACAGGTTTATTGAGATAGGAGACCAGGAGTTTAAAATACACTATAGACAGGCCAAGTCGACATCTAGGAGGACCATTACCTTGGCCTACACCAGAAGTATGAGGCCCGTTATGATCAGTTAGAGACCAAGGAAGGGGAGGGAGAAGGTTTTCAACTGGCCAAGGCTATAGATAGGGTAGCTAAAGATATACCCCAAGCCATAACAGTGAAGGATAGTAAAAGTAGGGTTCTACTCCACCTTGCTGAGGTATAGAAGAGGGGGGAAGAGTATTTCAACAGCCTATTGAATGCTGCGCTGGGAGAGGATCGTCCATGTTTCCCAAGGGATACCACAAGAGGGACGATATCACAATGCTGATCTCATGGCACAACCCCATCTGCATCTCCCTCCAGGAGATCCTCTGCCGTAGTGATACCCCACTTTCGTTATGGGGCTACAAGATGTATGCAGACACCCGGCAGCAAGGAAACCACCTTGTGGGAGGGATGGGTATCCTTATCCGGAATGGATGCATGCACACCCCAGTTACTTTGCAAACGCCTCTCCAAGCCGTGGCAGTTTCACTGCAACTGAATGTGCCCACCACTCTATGTTCCCTCTACCTGCCTCCTGGGATTGATATCCCATGGGCAGACCTTGACTCCCTCACAGCCCAGCTTCCCAGACCGTTTCTGATTATGGGAGATTTTAATGCCCATAACCCCCAATGGGGCTCGGACAGTGGCAACACCCGAGGGCTCCTTGTGGAACAATGGGTGTCACACAATGGCCTCATTGTCCTCAACACTGGTGCCCCCACACATGTGATGACTGCCACTGGTGGTCTTTCCTGTATCGATCTCTCCATCTGCTCTCCTGGGTTGGCGCTGACCACTTCCCCATCAGAATTAGCAGTGGAAGAGGGGCATTGCCCCAACAACCACCACGATGGTGTTTGCATCGGGCAGACTGGGAAGAGTTTGCTTGTCACATCCACTTTCTCCCACTGCGTGATTTTGATGGGGTCAATAATCTAGTGAGCCACTTCACAGAGGTGGTGATCAGGGCAGCATTCGCATCTGTCCCCCAGAGCTCGTGTAACCCTCCACGAGCACGGGTGCCATGGTGGACAGAGGACTGTCGGAGTGCGATTCGGGCCCACAGAGGCTCAATTCGCCTCTTCCAGTCTCATCCAACTGATGCCAATCGTGTCAACTACCTCAGAGCCCGGGCATATGCACAACGGGTAATCTAGGAGGCCAAACGCTCCTCATGGAGTGACTATGTCTCCTCACTTACCCACCACACGCCATTCAAGAATGTCTGGGAAAAGCTGAGAAAAATCCAGGGAAGGTACTTACAATCCTGTGGCTCTGGTCTCCTTGTGCAATTGAGACATTTACTTCTGCCTTGTGAGGTGGCTGAGGAGCTGGCAAGGACATTTGCAGCCATCTCCAGTTCCCAGCACTACACTGCAGCTTTCATCAAACAGAAAGAAGCGGCAGAACGCCTTCCAATTAACTTCTCTGGTGGTGTTGCTGAGGGGTATAATGACCCATTTACCCCTTGGGAGCTGCGAGCAGCTCTAGCACGGGCCCGGGATACTGCCCCCGGTCCTGATAACATCCATTACCAATTGCTACGGCATCTACCTGAGAATGGTCTTTCCTACCTCCTTGAGATTTTTAATTATATTTGGCAGCAGCACGACATCCCTGTAGGTTGGCTGGAGGCTATCATCATTCCCCTCCCAAAACCTGGAAAGGATAATACCCTACCCACGAATTACAGGCCCATACCTTTGACGAGCTGTCTGTGTAAAACCATGGAACGCATGGTTAACTGGCGCTTGGTGTGGTATCTGGAACGACACAACTTTCTCTCCAATGCCCAAAGTGGCTTTCGTGCAGGTCGGTCTCCGGTGGATCATTTGATCTCACTGGAGACAGCAGTACGTGAGGCCTTTCTCCACCGACAGCACTTGGCGGCTATCTTCTTTGATGTGGAGAAGGCGTATGATACCACATGGCGCCATGGCATATTTGAGACGTTGCACCAGTGGGGGCTCCGGGGTAATTTGCCCCTCTTCCTGCATAGTTTTTTGTCCAACTGGACCTTCAGAGTGCATCTGTGTAACACCTACTCCTCCGCCTTTTTGCAGGAGAATGGTGTCCCACAGGGGAGCATCCTCAGTGTGACGCTCTTTGCTGTTGTGGTGAATGGTTTTCCCATCTCCATTCACCCCCCGGTACAACCGTCCCCATTTGTGGACGACTTTTCCATCTGGTACCGGGGTGCCACAATGCATGGCATTGAGCGTCAGCTGCAACTGGAACTCAATAGTGCCAATGAGTTCGCCACCTCACGTGGCTATAAATTCTCCCCTGAGAAAACAACAGTCATGCACTTCTGTCGTAAGCAAGGGCTTCATCCTGAGCCTCAGCTTACCCTGAATGGGCACCTCCTCCCAGTTGTAGAGGCAGCCCGTTTTGACAGCCGTCTGACATGGGTCCAACACTTGAAGGAGCTCAGGGCTAAGTGCCTTCGCTCCCTTAATATTCTGCGGTGCCTGCAGGGAACTGGATTTGGGGCAGATCGACCGGTTATGCTTCGATTATAACGATCACTCATTCGATCACGACTCGACTATGGCTGTAGTGTTTATGGCCTGGCCGCTCCATCTACTCTCCGGATGCTGGACAGTGTTCATCATGCTGGCATCTGGTTGTCCATTGGGGCTTTCCACACAAGTCCTGTGCTCATCCTTTATGCTGAATCCGGTGAGCCGCCACTGACTGTAAGGCGGCAGTGCTTAGCAGCTGCTTATATTTTGCGTCTGAAAGGTCAGCCACAGCACCCTACACACCCAGTCGTTTTTAGTCGCACTCTGCGATGACCATTCGATCGCCGGCCAGGGGTTCCCCCTCCATTTGGCATGTGGTGGATGGATGGTCTCACTGGCCTGGGTGTGACCCTGTACTACCGGCCTCTGTGCCGCCCTGGACAGTACCTGAGCCGATTTTTAATTTGACACTCACTGCCTTCTCCAAAGCCAGTACCGATATTTCAGTGTACCAGCAAGAGTTTGGACGCCTCTCTCTGACCTATCGGGGCTTGTTTTTTTTTACATGGATGGGTGGAAGGATGGCACCTCTGTGGGTTGGTCAGTCTTTACAACTGGTGATCTCATAGGGGGCCGCCTTCCAGGCGTCACCAGTGTCTTAACTGCAGAGCTTACTGCTCTGCACAGGGCACTGGAACTCATCCAATTTTTGAACCACCGACACTTTGTGGTTGCGACTGACTCCCTATTCTCCCTACAGCTATTGCACACCCTGTATAGCAGGAATACCATTGTCCAGGGTGTACACAGTTTGCTGCCCATGATTCGTCAGCAGGGCAAGACAGTTTGGTTTATGTGGGTCCCGGGGCATGTTGGCATCATGGGGAATGAGAGGGCTGATGTCCATGCCCGTCATGTGGCCCACCTACCAGATGTTCCTGACGCTACTGTCCCCTCCTCTGATGCTCTCCCGATGGCAAAAATGCAATTTTCAATCTCATATCGTCAAGTTGGTAGTTGGGAGGTAGTGCGAAAAGGGGGGGTGGAAGAAGGGTTTATTTGAATACTCCAGGTTATGTATGATGGCTCCATAGCCAGGGTAAGGACACTTTGGGGAATACTGAGGGCTTTCCCTTAAGAATTGAGGTGCACTAAGGTTCAGCACTTAGCACATACCTTTTCATCCTGGTGTTGGACGAACTGCTGACTGGAGTAGGAGAATAGCCCTTCCCCTAGTGTTTGGCATTTGCCGACGATATAGGAAAACTTTGTGACTGCAGAGAACAGAGAAGGGACTAAACGATATTAGAGGGGCAATAGAAAATTGAGGGCTAACGATAAACATGAAGACAGAATATTTAGCTTTCAATTGGGAAGGACAGTAAAATAACGGTGACGTACGTTCGAGGGGCAAACTGGTGACAAAGTTGCAAGAGGTAAAGTACTTAAGATCAACGTTCCAAAGCAATGGAGAGATAGACTCTGACGTGACTCACAGAATCAATGGAGAAGGGGGTCGCTGAAGTGGAGACAGGCAAGCGGAGTCCTGTGTGATAAAAGGATCCCAATCTGGTTGAAACAGTGGTTAATCCAGCTATGCTATATGGATCAGAGTGCTGGGCAGTGAGGAAGAGCCACGTAAATAGAATATGAGTAGCCCAAATGCGAATGTGTGGTGTGACGAGAGCTGATAGAATTAGAAGGAGCTTATGTGCAGCACCTCTAGTGGACATCGCCAAAAAAATAAGGGAGATTAGGCTGAGGTGGTATGGACACGTTATGCATGCGAAGAGGGGAAGAGGAGCTCGTGAGGTTAATTGCAGGAATGCAGGTGGTCGGTAGCACCAGGGGCAGGGGGAGACCAAAGCTGACGTGGGAACAGGTTGTCCATAAGGATATGACAGTGTGTGTGGGATGGACGGGGAACTGGGGGAGAAGTAGACGATAGTGGAAGGCTAGAACCCGCAGACCCGACCCTGCCACAGGCGGGATAAGGGTATGATGGTGATGTAGTAAGTACCAAGTGTAGAAAGTCCAGAACCTGCTTTAAAGTTTATGTTGAGTTGTAAGTGTTCCGTGCTAGAATATGTCACAGTTTAGTGTTCCCCGACTTCAAAAAGATTTAGAACCACTGCTCTACTTCATTAATCCATATTTGTAGGATCAATCCAGTGAAAACCAGGGTGCGCCTTTCGTCAGATGACAAATAAAGCCTGACTCCTTGTGATGTGAGGCCATCTGAAAATGGCGCTTCGTGACGTTGGTGCAATGCATCGTGAAGTTATTGGAACGTCATTAAATTACTGCCAGAACCTGCAGACCCGAACCCGCCACAGGCGGGATAAGGGTATGATGATGATGGTGACCCCTCGATGTTGTAGCCATGGTTTCAGACCCAACCCCTAAAGTTATTTAAAACACTTTCTTTTCCTCCCTTTGTGAAAGATGCAGTGTGTGTGCCCTTTTCTCGCCCGTGGCAGGGTCAGCCACCCCCATTTCCTTTTGTAATTTGAAACGCATGTTATGTTTGTATTTTAATGTCCTTCAACTACAAAGGTCATTAGAGCCCCGTCCACTGCATAGCCAGTGGCTAGACGGCCACTAAAACCAGTAAAATCGTTATTTTTACCAGAACCGAACCAAGACCTCCTAAACAGAAGGCCTTCTCACTGTTTCGTGACGTCATCCTAAGTAGTGCTAAGACCTACTGAAAATAATGATGAATGATGACGCTTGCCCTTACAAAGCAATGAGATATTTATTCATAAAATATAAAATAGATTTTAAATGCACATGTAAATATTGGTTTGACTGAATAGACAGCATGAAAATATTTATTTATTTTTAAATTTTTGTAAGAAACACATGCATTTAAAACACATACTTTAATGCTTAATTTTCAATTTTAACCTCTTGTAGACTTCTTCCTCTCAATATTATTATTTTGATTTTTTCCAATAGCTGTGCAAGTGTCTAAACCATAGGGAAGATTTGCTTATGTGTGGATTGTAGTGCTTCAATGGCATTCTTATTAGAAAATTTTTAAAATTAATTTCACATGAAAAATACTCATAAAAGGAGATTGTTGTTGTTGTTGTTGTTGCTTGTTAGGGTTTTAGGGCCCATTGACATCAGTGGTTATTAGGGCCCAGCAGGGGTGGATCCAGAGGGGGAGCAATGCTGCAATTGTTCCCCCCTCAGTGCTTCAATGGGGTACATATTTCAATTGATGCATGATTCAACTTTGCAACTGATGAGACATTTTTGAATTTCCTATTCCCATTTCTACACTGCCAGTCCAATCTACAGTTGGCTAAACCACTGAAGATAGGACATTGTCTAAAGGGCAGTAGAGGACCTATATAATATATGGAGACATGGTATGTATTCTAAGGGATTCTGAATATTTAAAAATATTTGGGACACCCATTTTTTGAAGGGCTACCCCCTTGATCTGCCCCTGGATCCACCCCTGGGTACTCAAAAAGACATTCACCATGGAGGGAGAATATTCAGAGGGACAAGATGGGTACCCAACTCTACCATAGGCAGAAAAAGGGTTAGGAGCTTATGTATAGATGTTAGGCATACAAGTATACAGAACATATCTACCCTAACATGTATACCTAACATCACTAACCTAACCTAACATATATGCCTAACACAGCTCACCTAACATAACTAACCTAATCTAACATATATAACCCAACATACCTAACATAACATGTATACCTAACTTTTCTACCCCCTATGATTATTCTTTTCTTAAAATACATATGCAACATCTTGGCTGCCATATTCTTAGCTTGAATGATGTGCTTTGTGTAAAACATTAGTAAAAACATAGTGTATCTAATTTATATAAGCCTATGGGTTCAATATTAAATCTGCTTACCATTCAATGCTTGGTCAATCTGGAAGCCTTTCTGTTACTAGCTATAATCCATTTTGGGGTTTTGAAAAACTGAAAATATTAACTTTAGGTCCACTTCTGTAGTTTCTCTGGCATCCAGGCACAACACAATTACATGGCACAATCCAAATATTAGATGATTTACATTGGAAAATGATTTGAGTTTAAAAATTCAACTCAAATATAAATTTAAAAAAGACGCTTGAAATGCACACAATATGGTCGTTCACATAGTGTGCTAGCACTACTTTGTGTGACGTCACTAGCCAGTGACGTCACACTGCAAAGGCCTTGTTATCTAGGAGGCCTTGACCGAACCATAAAAGAATATCACTCTTACCAGTTCGACACGTAAAAACCTACATAAACGCGTGTCGTTCAGTATCAACGTGTCTGTTGGTGTTCATTTGTCTTCTGTGCAATGCGTCTCTGCTTTTTTAAGTTATATCTTGGGTCACTATTTACTTTAGTGGAGTGCCAAATTGGCGAACACGCTTCATATACAGACGTTTAGAATGATTTTGGACCATATGTTCGTGCTCACCCATTTGGACGGCCATTTTACATATTGCACCACCTATATTAAACAAAGCACTTTGCAATTTTTCTCCCGTTTCTAGAATTTTCTCAAATAACATCAAAAACATTTATTTTCAAAATTCCATAACGATATGTGGAAAATATATTTTTAACCCTTAACTGGTGAGGTGAAAATTTAGGACTTAGGCCTATATGGTAAGGTGGAGTCTAGCAGATTCCTAAAATGAAAAATTCATAAAATAATGAAATATTTCACTTTTTCCAATAATTATCCACCGCTATTATTTGAGGACCGCTAGGTGGCGCTTAGCTCATTGCATAGCGATCTATCTTGGTGCGTCGATTTTTGGATTTTGTCCAAAAAAAAAAGCAAAACAAAACAAACAGAAGAACCAAAACCGCCTTTTTCAAGGCGAACACCTTGTTATTCCAGAGGACGGTAGGATTGCTGTTTTTTTGGGCCCTTTTAGTGGTGTGGGAGGCTTGGCGTGAGGTCGGCATACTAGGCCTAACCTCATGCCATTTCTGCTGCTCCCATTGTGCTTCACTGCAGCACATGTGTCGTCTGCATAGACAGACACTGGGCTGCATTGGAGCTAGGAGCCCAAATTTATCTGCAGCAAATATTTTAATCCTTTATTTCATTATATATTTATTTAAATGTTTAATTATTAATTTACATATTTTATTTATTATTTTGTTTTATTAGTAATTTATTGGTTATTGGTTTGTGGTGCTCAAGTGTGGTGCTCATACGTGTAACTCAAGCTCTCTATTCTTACTGACGCATCTGTGAGTCATGTGGTCTGCATACGTTTTTGCGTGCATCCATTGATGCTGCAAGAAAACTCCCTAATGCTATTAGCATCGAATCAGACAACACTGCACAAAACGCAGTACCATCACAACACCCCTTCAAGCACCACTGAGTAGCTATGCCAAAGAAAAGCAGAATTGACTAGTAGTCAACTCAAATAGCATCACGTGAGTCCCACTAGAATCTGATTGGCTGGCGGTTGAGCTGTCTGCTTGGAAAATGACAAAGGATAAACTGAGACGTGACAGCAGCATTACTTGACTCCAGAAAAGCACTACATTTAAGGAATTGTGCTGGCATAATGTGCTAGCACAAGACGTCACCAAAATGCCATCAGCATTGATGTGATTAGTGCTTTTTGCGTAGTTCCGTATCACCATAATTAAGCGTTAATCACATAGACAGTGTCAGCATTTTGATGATGTATTGTGCAAGCACTTTAGAAAGGAGCATCAGCACGATTCCTTATATGTAGTGTTTTTTTTTTGGGGGGGGGGGGGG
>JAAFCE010001963.1:21954001-22004179 GCA_013389805.1 Trigoniulus corallinus | reverse complement strand
ATTAAGCTGGGACCTAGAAAATGAATCTATTTAAAGGTACCTAGAAGATCACTAAATTTGGTCTGGGTATAATAGGTTTATTTATTGAAATTTTGTGCATGGTGAACTAATGCCTAGTTCTGTATAGCCACAGTTAAGAGTTAATCACGTCGACAGTGTCGACATTTTGATGACGTTTTGCGCAAGCACTTTAGAAAGGAGCGTCAGTGCAATTCCTTATTTGTAGCGCTTTTTTGGAATCACGTCACACACAGCATCACACACAACCTAACCAAAGCAGACAGCTCAACCGCCAGCCAATCAGAATACAGCGTGACTTGCAGAACAGTATTTGAGTTGACCACCTGTCAACTCAAATAATAGAGAGTTTTGTGTTGCTGTCAACCACTTATCATAACGCATGTTAGCAGACGAAAATGCATCTGCACATGCGTCACAAAAAGTAAACGTTTTTTTCTTCCCGGAGCTACGTGAACAGGGCTTCGTTCACGTTGTATGCAAACCAGATAAGCCCGCTTCACAATAACATCGGGAACGAGAACGGCAACGGCCGGGAAAGTTGAAAAAAATTCAACTTTTCCGTTAAACGTAAGCCGTTTGACCAATAGGAGCGCACCTCCACCACATGACGTACCCGTCGCCCCTCCCCTCTGCACAAAATACGTTTTACGTTCCCGTTCCCGTTGCTGTTGTGAAGCGGGCTTTACAGGAATTTCTCGTGCATGCGCGTGCTGCATTCTTGTATAAAAAAAAATGGCGGCGATAGATTTGGGGACCTTCACCAGTAGGTGCCGCCACAGTGTGTGCCCCACTATGCGTAACGCAAAACTAAAACTCTTTTTAGGTTTTCTACCGAATTGCAATTTTCCCGTATTCAATACTATATTTTCTATTTCCGTAACGGGAACACAAAACTCCCTAATGCCTGGTTCCGTATACCCACGTGCTAACGCTATTAGCGTTGAATCAGACGGCACAGCACAAAAATAGTGACATTACACTGCTATTTGGGACGCCACAGAGCAGCTATGCATGCCGGTAGTTGAGTGCGGTCAACTCACATAGGGAAGTCATGCTGCATTTTGATTGGCTGTCTGCTTCAAAAATGGCAGAGGATAAGCTAAGACATGACGGTGGTGTGACGTGACACTTAAGGAATTGCACTGGCACTCCATTATAATGCATGGGGATATGGAACTAGGCATTAGTGAGGTGATACAGAACTAGGCATAAGGCTGCTGTTTTCTAGTAAATCTACTTTCACTTGTCAAACGTCTATTTTTTGTGCTTCCTAGTTTTAGGAAATCTTACTTACTGTTACTGCAATTTGCATCAGATGCTTGAAACGTCATATAACTTTTTCTTCGATATTTTACTACTGATAGTGTTTCTCAATCCTCTTTATGTATTTTTGAAAGAGAGAGATTTCTATTCCAATTGCAGGAGGGGTGAATACTTAATGATTATCGTTTATCACTTTGATATAAACGAGACCTTATTTGAATTTACAATGACTTCATGATTAATACCTAGTTCCATATCATCACACTAAAGTGCTAATCACATCGATGCTGATAACATTTTGATGACGTGTTGTGATAGCGCTTTATGAAGGAAAGCCAGGGCAATTCCTTAACGTAAAGCTACGTTTCCACATGCCCCAATTATTGGCGTCAGGACTGTGCCACTACTGTGGCGCCAAAATTAGTGGCACGAGTTTGTGTTGCCACATTGTTTGTAATCTTCTAGCTGGCACAGTTTTCAAGATGGCCCCAACTAAAATAGTTTGTGTAGATGTCCATGCTGTGATTTAAATTGTGAGTTTATCTATCTTGGAAATTTTCAAAATAGAAAAGAAAAAAGCATAGATGGTGGGTTTGTCCATGGATTGCATGCAGAGGTGACCTAGGACCATCAAACACCTTAATTAAAGAGGGGTTCCCATTAAGAAGATAGGTGATAAAGACCATGAAACATACTTTAATCATTTAAGAATGACAAAGATATGCTCATGTTTTTATTGAACTGTGTTTCCAGAGTGATACAAAAGTCAAGTACCCATATGAGAGATGCCATGCCAGCTCATATAAAATTACTAGTGACAATAAGATTCCTTGCTTTTGGGGACTCTTTTGCATCTTTGCAGTATATGTACCGAATTCCAAAAAGATCTGTTTCACCGATAATGAAAATTTAATTATTCTGAAAGGAATAATATATTAACAATTTGTTTGCTTGACCATTTCTTTGATGGTGTTGCCATTTTTTGTTATTCCTGCTAGAGAAGCCTACTGTGCAGGTGCAAGCAAAGCACTGGTGCCAGAAAGTTCATCAGCAGCTAACTTTACTAGTGCAATGATTTGTGGCACCAGTGCAATTTAACGGTATACACATGCAAGTAAACTGGTGCCAGTAATCATTGCATGTGGAAACTCACCTCAACTCTTCTTTGGAGTGATGTCACGGACCATCATGTCTCAGCTTAGCCAAGGAGTCTAATACAAGGAGTGACAGCTCTGCCCTTTTCATGTCCTCATACCGAAAGAGCACCACCTAGTAGATAGTTTGCTGAAATTACTTGTTTACATGTGTTTGCTTGCATATTTACAACTATATAAATAATAATTGGAAGGATTTAAAAGTAGTTATCAAGTGTCAGGTGTATATCTATCACCTTCATCATCATCATCATCTCACCCTCCTCACGCCTGTGGTGGGTTCGGGTCTGCAGATTCTTATCCTCTACTCTTGCATATCTCCCACCAAGTCCCTCTCTATCCTGCACGTCTCCATGCCCCTCTCCAACACCTGCTCCCACGTCCGTTTTGGTCTTCCCCTACCCCAGGTGCCCCCAATCACATGGAGACCCATAGTGGAACTAATACGTTCCTCCTCCTCCCTCCTCATCACATGCCCACACCATCTCAACCGTGATGACTCCCTCCCCCAAGCTACCTCTAACATAAACATTTTGGAAATATATATCACCTTAGGATATATCACTGGGATGGACCAAAGGAGCAGTAATAGTGTGTGCTGCTGTAAATTGCTCAAACTCCATGAAATCCCTTCAGAACTCCATATCGTCATCATCTCACCCTTCTCCCACCTGAGGCAGGGCCGGATCTGTGGGATCTAATCCTCCACACCCACCTATCCCCCACCAAGCCCCCCCCCCCTCCACCCCGCACGCATCCATGTCCCTTGCACCTTCGGCTCCCACGTTCGTTTTGGCCTTCCTCTATCTCTGGTGCCCCCAATTATCTGAAGTCCCACAATGGATCTAATACGCCCCTCCTCATCAAATCCCCATACAACCTCAACCGGTTGCCTCATCTTTTCCATAATTTCTCCCACCCCCAAGCTTCTTCTAATGTAATAATTTCTAGTTTGTCAGATCGTGACACCCCACTCATGTAGCATAGCATTCGCATCTCAGCCACTTGCATTTGCCATTGATGGTTCTTCCTAACTGCCAAACAGCATAGCAAACCTGGCGACAGTTCTGTAAACTTTACCCTTCAACTTTATTGGGACCCGGTGGTCACACAGGACCCCACTTGCTTGTCTCGACTTTAGCCATCCTGCATTAATCCTATGGGTCAAGTCAGAATCTATTTCCGCATTGCTCTGGAAAACTGATCATAAGTGAAACTCTTGCACCACTGGAATCCCCTCTCCCCCACAACGAATCTCACCCCTTTGCCCCTGGCCACTAAAATTGAAAGCTAGGTACTCAGTCTTCATGTTTACCTTGAAACCCCCTCTTTCCATTGCTGTCTTAATGTCTTGTAGTAAGTATATATAAAGAAATTATTTTTTTTCCCATAAAAAACATGTGAAACTGAGGAATTTATATGCTCAAATTAGCAGCAAGCAGTTGACATTCTTATTAAGATCATCATCATCATCATTACACCCTCATCCCGCCTGCAGCAGGGTAGGGTCTGCGGGTTCTTCTCTACCCCTGGTGCCCCCAATCACATGCATACCCATAATGGACCTAATTCGTTCCTCCTATCTCCTCATCACGTGCCCATACCACCTCAACCGCTTTTCCCTCATCTCCTCCGCGATGTCTACCACCCCCCAAGCTACCTTTACATAATCATTCCAGACCCTGTCTACTCGTGACACCCCAGCCATGTAAAACAGCATTCCCATCTCAGCCACTTGCATTCTCCTTTCATGGTTCTTCCTAACTGCCCAACACTCTGAGCCATAAAGCAAAGCGGGCCTAACAACCGTTTTGTAAACTTTCCCTTTACCATTATTGGGACCCAGTGGTCAACAGGACTCCACTTGCCTGCCTCCACTTCAGCCATCCAGCATAAATCATATGGGTCACATCGGAATCTATCTCCCCATTGCTCTGGAAAACTGATCCCAAATAACGAAACTCCTGCCCTACTGGTATACCCTCACTGCCACACCATATCTCATCGCCTTGCCCCAGGCCACTAAAATTGAAAGCTATGTACTCCGTCTTGTGCATCCTCTTTGGACCCCTCAACCTTTCCCACATCATCAGCAAATACCAGGCACTGAGGGGCCCATTCCCCTACTCCTGTCAGCAGCTCATCCATTATAAGAGTGAATAGAGATGGGCTAAGTGCTGACCCTTGATGCACACCAACCTGCATATTGCAGCCTACAGTGTTTCCCCATGCTGTCCTCACCCTAGCAAAGGAATCCTCATACATATCCTACACTATCCTAATATGTCCTTCATCAACCCCTTTCTTCCTTAAAACACTCCATAGTACCTGTCTAGGGGCACTATCATATGCCTTCTCCAGGGCAATGAATGCTGCATGGAGGTCCTTCTTTGCTGCTCTATGCTTCTCTATCATCTGTCGCAGAACAAAGATTGGTTCCATGGTGGACCTACCTGGTATAAACCCAAATTGGTTTCGTTGTACACTAGTTTGATCTCTGAGACGACGTTCTATCATTTGCTCCCACAGCTTCATAGAATGGCTCATTAGCTTTATGCCTCTATAGTTTCCACAGTCCTGGGCATCACCTTTGCCCTTGAACAGTGGGACTATCCAACTCTCACCATTCCGATGGCATCCTGTCACCATTCGCTAACTTGTTAAAAAGCTTTGCTAGCCATGTAATTCCTGTAGTCCCCAGGGTGTGCCAAACGTTGATGGGGATCTTATCTGGGCCTACAGCTTTGTGACCTTTCATTTTTTTGAAGGGCTGTGACTATTTTCTCCACACTAACCCTGTCCACTGCCTGTGTAGTGATTGGGTTACTGCCTGTGACTGCAGCACAGGCGGTAGTATTTAAGATGCCACAGTAGTATTCTTCCCACCTTCTCATTACTTCTGCTGGTTGCAACAGGACCCTACTATTGGTGTCCTTCACCATTATAGCCCTGGTAACATCCTTACGAGTTCTATCTCTGGCCTTGGCCAGTCTAAAACCTGCATTTTCTCCTTCCCTTGTCCACAGCTTTTCATAAAAGGCCTCATACTTCTGATACTTGGCCAGGGCAATGGCATTTGTCTTTGCATGGACATAGTCTGTTTTGGAAACTGATCCCCTAAGTCCCTCCACCTATTGAAAGCTACCTTCTTTAGGCTGATGGCAGCTTCTACCTCCTCATTTCACCACCATGACTGCATACCCTGATAAGTTCCTCCTTCTCTACCCCTACCTAACAGATCTCCTAATCTTCCTAGCAACCCTGTCCCGCATGGCATTGGCTGGTCCATCCCAATCCCAGTCGACCTGGCTGAGAACCTCCTGCCAAAATTCATCTGCGTTGGTGGGTAATGTCCACCACCTAATAACTGATTCTCTTTTCCAGGTATGTCTCCTAACTGTCCCATTCACTAGTAATTCTATCATAAGGAGTTTATGGCCACTTTCCTTCTGAGTGTCCTCACTGAGTAGTGCCCAGCAATCTCGGATCTCTGCCCTGTGCTGCATCCTAACCTTGAAAAAGTCTATTTGGGACCTCCCCTGTGGTGACTGGAAAGTGATTAGGTGTTTTTCCTTCTTCTTAAACCATGTATTGGCTAATGCAAGACCATGTGCTCTTGCTGTATCAAGGACCTTCTGCTCTTCAAGATTGATCGTCTCATACCCACATCCCCCATGTAGCTCCGCATATCCCCAACCATCATTTCCCACATGAAGTTGCCCCCAATAATTAGCCACTCGTTTTCCCTGCCCTGTCTAATTGTGCTGTCTACTGACTGAACAACCTCATCAAAATCCATTCAAAAATCCACTTTTGTTGTGTCACCCAGGATTGCTTGGGGGGGGGGGGCATATGCAATTATGAGGTGGAGCCCTGTACCTTGCCAAACAACAGTAACTAACATTAACCTACTACTAATTCTCCTAACTGAAGTGATCCCCTGCTGCAAATCACTATTTAATATGATACCAACCCCATTTTGTCCTTCACTACCTGTATAAATCAGCTTGTATCCCTCCCCCAGGGCCCTTGACCTATTTCCCTTCCACTTTGTCTCCTGGAGGAATGCAATGCTGATTTTCCTATCCTTTAGAATTTCAACTAGTTCCCCAGTTTTTCCTGAGAGGGTCCCCATATTCCATGTCCCTAGTCATGGTCTAGCCCCCCCCCTCTACTTGATGTGACAGTACTGACTGGGGCACCCCAGTCAGACATCCAGAACCCACAGCAATAGTGGCAGCGCCACCTGCTGGGGTGCCGTCCAACCCCACAGGAGACAATCTTCAAAGGTGTTGTCATTGCCAAGTGAGTAGAGGTCTCACACTCACCTGACAGGTCCACTTAGACTATGCCAGAGGGATGCAGCTCTAATGCTGCATGTCCCCAGCAGTCAACAAAACCAATCCTCCAATAATAATAATAATGATGATAATAATAGTGACAATAGTAATAATATTAATAGTACTGAAATAGTGAGTGAAAAATTGAGGGGCAGAAACATTCAATACAGATAATATAAAATGTCTGCAGTATTTAGCTTTAATGTAAACGTCCCATTAGCACTTGTTGTAAATAAGAGTGTGATGAACCGTGAATGCATATCACTTACCTAAAAAATATACAATTGTAATTCTTAAATTTGCTTTCAACTGTGTTTTTTGCCCCTCCACCAAATGGGTATAAGCCCTTTTAAAATTCTTCTATACATTGGCCGACTTCAAATCATTTCATTTCTAATCATCAATTTCTATTCATTATTCTTTTACAGAATTGTTGAGCACACTAATAGTTACTTCAAAATGGTATTATCACTGCAACATGACCTAATTATGAGTTGACTGAGCTATGCATTGCTTCTGTCAGAAAAATGAAAGGTAAGAATAAATCATCATCATCCATTTCTTATCCCATCTATTATAGGACCAGATCTGCTTGTTCTGGTCATTTATTTGCTTGCTCTCCCCAATCAGCCTCCGTAAGCCCCACACAGTGCTATGTCCACCTGCATAACATATCCTCAAATCTCCTTTGGAAGAACTTGGTGCCTCCATTCTTCTCATGGCATTCTGGGTCCTCAGATATGCCCTCGCAGACTTGACTCCACATGTTTGTACTTTTGGTATACCAAAAGGCAGTCAGTCATTTAAAACAGTCAAATATCAGTTCTTTGGATATCCCACTCTATTTGTTCACTTTGTCAATGTGTCAAAGTGAGTTATGTATTGTAATAAATAGGCATAGTTTCAGTGGGTATATTCAGCAATGCATTTGCAATTTTTCCACTCCTTGGTAAAATTATTCTGTGGTCCCTTGGCTAAATTGCTTTGCCGCCTCAAGGCTAAATTCTTCCACTGCCCCTAAAAACGTTGCTTATATTATTATTATTCTATTAATATGCACAAAGTAAAAATAGTAGAGCAATACGTCAGGTTATACAACTAGTGCAAGGAAGTGGCCATACGCTTTCTGGTTAAATTGTGCACACCTACTCCTACACTTAAACTGAGAGCGTTGGTAAACCTCTCTGAAACTTTAGGCCACAAATTCAACTGCTTGTGGTAACACACACCTGTATAAATTAATGTTTTTTTCTGTCACTGTATGGGTTCCACGAAAGGTCTAAATGTTCCAAAGGGTTCCTTGAGAAGTCTAAATGCTTCGAAGGGTTCCATTTCAATAAAAATGTTGAAAAACACTGGGGTAGTACTTGCAAGTCATGTCCATCTAGGCAGGAAATAAACCAAAACCTTGAAGGGGCCCTAACATTCAAAGTCAACAAGAAAGCAGCAGAGATAAAGTGACACATATGAGAAGGATTGTGCAATTCAGAGTCCAGTTACAGTATTATATACTAGTAGAGAAAGGGAAGCAGAGAAAGTAAGCAGCCACAGTAATTCTTATTCTCATTCACTACACTGCAAGCAGCCTTGTTTGGCCAATATGGCAGTGGAGAGAACAACTCTCATTCCTACATATGATACCATAAAACTCCTGAAACTCTAAGCTATAATTCTTGTGGCCTCTTTCAATACTAGTAATGGTGGGCTTTGCTTTGAGAAAGCCCTCCACTTTATCCTCTCCAAGGCTATTCCACTGCTGAATGGTCCTTGGTAAGAAAGACTTATAGTATGAGTCTGTCTGTGCCCTAATCTCCTTCAATTTATATAAATGATCCCTTCTCCCCTTGTACTCATCCAGGGACACTTCCAACCAGAGGTCCATTGCACCCCAGCAGCAGCAGTCTGATAAAAAGACTTATGCTGTGAGATATACTGTATGCCACTGACTTAGTGTTTCCCATCCTAATTCCTTAATCATGTCATACACATTCCCTGCACGAAAACCTGTAGAATACAATTCCACCTGCTCTCCTTTGGATGCTTTCAATCTCACATGATAAATCATGCCTGAAGGAAAATCAAATTGGACTGCCATACTCCAAAATTTGTCACACCATTGAAATACCAGTATATGCTGTTTCTTTGACATCCTTTGTGCTGTCCCTGAGGACCCTACTAATCACAAAGAGGAATTGGCCAGCCATCCCAACAATTTACTTATATGATCCTTCCAGGCACCTTGAATATTTAAAATAATGACAAGGTGCATATGGGTTACAACCCTCACTCCATCTATGTAGTAATCAAAATCAAGTATCTTCCTAGATCTAGATATCGTGAACATCCTACACTTTTACAGATTTAAAGACAATTCCCATCTAGCACACCAATTTTAAATCTTACCTATGTCCTGTTGTAATTGTGCACAGGGTGATAACCCCTCATCTAATAACCAAGCTGTGCATGTGCCATCTGCAAATAGTTCAAGGAAGGAATTACTATCAAGTCCTATGTCATTCACATAGAGAATGTACAACAACGGACCCAATGCACTTCCCTGAGAGATCCCTGACATGGCAGGTTTCCATTCAGATGTTCTACCCTTTAACAGGACCCTCAGTTGTCTATTAAGCAGAAGGACCTTACCCATTGAGTAACCGTACTATGCATCCCTAAGCTGGGCATTTTTGAAACCAGCTTATCATGGGGTACCATGAAGAAAGCCTGTTCAAAGTCCAAGAATAGAACATCAACCTGCTTTCTGTTGTCTAAAGCCTTTTGAAAGTAATCCATCAAGAAAGCCATTTGGGTGTCACATGACCTAAGGAAAGACCCTCTTCCCAAACAGTACCTTGAGTATCACTCTGATCATATGGGTATATGCCACTTTAAGAGGGCATAGTCTAGTAGATGTGAGGCACCCTATGAATGGAGTGGCAAATCATATCTGTGACTCAACTTTGGCCCAGTAAATAAGGATGAGCTTGGGCAAAGACACAAACAGCCTCAAGCACCTGAGTAAAAAAAGCCAGTGATCTTAACCTGACAAGAGTTTATCATGCTGAGGGATGAAAGAAAGTGCTTGATCAAACAAAATGTCAAGGATCAGGACTATGGGGGACAACAGACTGGAAAGGTGGAGGCAGAAGGAAACGGGAGAACCATGGTTTTGTGGGGATGAAGTCACATCTGATGACGGGAATGCCACTCACCCAGGTTCTTAAGAAGGGGTAAATAGCAGCAGGTAAGTTAATCATCGCAGAGGTAGCAAAAGTATGGCCAAAATAATTATTGTCAGCATAAGCCTAGGGGGCGCCAAGCCGACATGCCAGCAGGCAAAGAGGCAGTCATGAGATTAAATATGAGGGTCCCAAGGACAGAGCCTGAGGAGCACCCTGCATTAGCGTTCTAGTGGCTGCTGTAGACATGAGGCAGACTGACCAGTTCTATAGATAAGAGAGTAACAAATTAAGGGATGAACAGGTTGAGAGGGAGTTTTCTCAAGGACTAGATCAGGGTATCATGGTCAACAGTGTCAAATGCTTTGGCGACATCTGTTTTCACAAGCACAAAACATAAGCCAGTGGCATGGGCATCCGGGTTATTCAAGAGGATAGATTAGATGGGAAAGCAAACAAGGGAGTTTGGACTAGCACTGGATTGGGAAGTCGGTATAGCTTTAAGCACATGGACACAAATTAGGTCAAGAATCCACCACTCAAATACTTTATCAAGAATGGGAGAAGAGCGATGGGCTGGCAACTACTCGGAAACTCTGTTGGACCAGCTTTTGGCATATCCAATGGGGACGATCAGCCAATGCTACCAGCCATTCGTTGCAGTATAGAGACAATAGAGAGTTAGTGGTGAACGTCGACGATGATGATACGAGGTCAAATGAGGCAAATGCGCAAGCTCAATTGCTGGTCTGCTTTTCGTGAGCATGCACAGTTGCCTCATTTCACCTCGTATCGTTCGTATCGTCATCGTCGACGTTCACCACTAACTATTAATTTTAATACCATTTTGAATACACTGCAAGCAGCCCTGATAAGCCAAATTGGCAGTGGAGAGAATGACGCATTCCATTACAACTTAGAATTTTGCAGCCCTAGACTATGTCCTTTTTTAGCCTATTCGTAAATCCAACTCCGCCCATTGAAAAGCAGATTAACGAGATTTGGGAAAAGGGGCATAGGTTAGTGCACCGTGCTTTGGAAGGTGGTAAAATAGGTGATTAATTCTTGTTTCTTATAAATTATACAGTATAACATATAGTATAGAATGTTAGTGGCATATAGCAAGGGTGCTGGTGGAGATCTAGGTATATGGGCCTGGCATGAAAAATCTCGCTAGCAAGGTATCCGTCACAAAGGATTACATATTCATATAAAAATGTTTATTTATCACTAAAAAAAAGTTGTAAGACTTTAATTTACATATAGAGTACGATTGCATAAGATGAAAAACTAACCGATTTTAGTGATCTTATGAATTGTTATAATTAACCCTTTTGGTTACCTCTATAGGGGCGGGCCCAAATTCCATATTTTATACAGTATACTCTAGGAACCTCAAGATTTTATTCGATTTTTGGATTCTTTATCATTGCATTGATTTGTTATGATTTAACGTCACAGCAGTTACCCAATTGGTTCGTTGGTGTTTTATGGCCCTTCAACTACAAAGTCATTAGAACCCAGGCCACTGCCGAGACTGCACAGACAATACACCAATGCAATGCAATAAGCAATACAATGCAATGCACCAATGCAATGCAATAATCCAATGCAATAAGCTGCTCGCGGTTTCCCAAAACGAAATAGTTTTAACAATTTGTTTCCAATAAGTTGGAATGTTAGTTTTATCTTAAATCACGCCTTTTCAAATACTGTAAATGGATTGACGGTATAAGCAGGACAAAGTCAAGAAAATATGAGCATTTATAACGAAAAAAATTTAAGCTCCATCTGGTGCTACTGGTATCATTGGCTCCTTTGTTTAATTGGCATTAATAGAATGTAGTCAAAAGGTGCAACTCCATTTTCTAAACCAAATGTTAATGTAATAATAGTAGCAAAGAATGCTTATAATTTTGAAACCATCTTGATTTAGTAATAATCGTTTCCGACAAAAATTTAGCAGTTTTCAACAGAATTCCGCAAACCAAAAAAGTCTTAGCAGTCCTATTAAAAATTTGGATTTGTTTGTTTGTTGGTGTTTCAGGGCCCATCAACCTCATTAGAGCCCCGTCCACTACATAGTTGTAATGCAGAGACTGCACAGACACTGCACTAATGCGCCGACGTTTGGGTATTGGCGGCACCAAGTTTTTCACAAGCAGTCATCCATGCAAGTACTAGCTGGGGTTGCGTTGCTTAACTTCAGGGATCAGTGGAGAAATGGGGTGTCCAACGCAATAAGCCGCTCCCGAAAAATTTGGAACAACCGCCCCCCCCTTAATTCCTCACTATGGGGGTGCCACGAAAAGATTAATTTTTGTCCCATTTAATAGATCACCAAAATCGGTTATTATTTCGTCCTGTATAATTTTTCATTTAAACTCACAGTTTACGAAATAATTGGCAGTTCCGGAACTTTGTGATCGCACTGTATTAGTAATATATAATATTATACTGTATGATAGGGTGCAGAGAATCTAGCGTCGGCTTCGAGTCTAACGAATATTAGACACCAGTTCCTTGGCCTTTTTCAGTGGCGTTTACAGTACCTTACAGCGAAAAAGAGACACCTCCCAAACGGAGCCCAATTAGAACTACAATGGCGACCAATGTTGTCATTCTACTTTTGGCGTGTATCATCACTCCTAATCCTTTCATTGCCTGCGACAGAGTTCACCCGGAACAGTTAATCCCAGGGGAGGCACGGGCTACTGCCAGGGGAGGCGCCAGTGGAGAGTATGAATCATTGTACTGCAAAGCAATGCAAGTCCTGCAGCCGGCACTGGCTGCAATGAAAATCAAACACAGTGATACCTCCACTTATGAGTATAACTTGTTCTGCGACTGAGCTCGTAACTCAAATTGCTCGTATGCCAAATTATTTTTGTTCATAGAAATTAATTGAAATGCCTTGAATCCATCCCAGCCCCCAAAATTGTTTAAAATCATTATGAAAGATATATCATTGATTTTCACTTGTTTCCCCATGCTATAATTCCTGTAGAGTGCGATGTGATGAGCCTGGGTGACATTTTCTTCAGCAAACCTCCAAGCCCCTGCCTGCACTTTCCAAAGAACACACTCTCCTCTACCACTGCCACTTTTGTTCCAATCCTTTGATATCCTATTCAGAGATAGCCTCAGAACACAATTCTTACATACAGAGGTCAAAGTCCTTCTTGCAGTGGCGTAGCCTTGGGGGGGAGGGGTCAACTCCCCCCCTTGGGCCTCGAATATAGCGAAGCGCTATACACCCTATCGAGTCATATCCCCCCTCAGAAAATCGTGGTTCACCCTATCGACAGTCATAGCCCCCCCTTCAAAAAATTCTGGAGACGCTACTACCTTCTTGTAACACCCTGACAGGCGATATCTATAATTGTGAGACTTGCATCAAAGCAGTGGCAGAACATGTGCTTGGTGAAGAATTTCTTGAAATTATAGTTCACGTGCTGGTTCGTAGGCTGCAGGACAGGAGGTGTCTTCGAGGTTTAGTGGATGAGCAGATGCATTATCCAGGATGAGAAGGGCGTGCAGGGGTAGATAACATTCTTGGAGATTGCTAATTTTTGGTGGTGTGTGAAGCTCACTGGTAACTCGTATTTTAGCTCGCATCTCAAATCAACAAATTGACCAAGTGGCAGTTCGTATCTCGAATAACTCGTAAGTTAGGGCACTTGTAAGTCGAGGTATCACTGTATTGAACCAGATTAATAGTCGAAAAAGAGTTATGAGTCTCACTCTCCACATTGCCCAAAGATTTGATAAACTTTGTGCCAATAAACCACACCCACCATCACATTAAATTTTGATGCATTAGGTGTAGGTAAATTAGTAATTTGATATAAAAGTACTGTAAATATGCATGTTCGACGATATACACACATCATCTATTAAAAGATGGGGAGGCACGGAGGAAAAAAAATTTTTTTAGGGAGGCGCAGCAGCATAAATGTTGGAAACCACTGCCTTATAGAGAAATTTTCGGGCCAAGGTTTTAAATGACTGCCTGCCATTTGTCTTTCAGTAAAACCCTTTAGTCACATTTTTAAACTGGTGGTATATGAAATTGGGCTTTTGTAGTTCTTTTGTTTTCGGATCAAATCTTAAAAACCTTTGCTCATAGAGAAAAACCTTCATACCGGTAAATTAAATTTCAATTTATTTTTCAGTCTTTAAGGACGTCAAACATCAGGAGGCAGTCAACGACATTAATGTCTTTTTTAATAACTGTCATATGTAAACCAACTTTAATCTAGAAATCATGGAATTTGACAACTTAACCCTAGCATTATATGACGACACAAACTTTTCCACTGATCCACAAGCGATCAGTAATATAAGTACAAGACCTGATGCGGAGTATGCATATTTTCAAAATATGTGCCGCTTCTGGGTCAAACAAGTGTTATTTCCCATCATCATGTGCATAGGAGCATTGGGTAACGGTGTCACCATCGCAGTGCTGACAAGACGTCGCATGCGATCCTCCACCAATCACTACTTGACAGCATTAGCATTCTCTGATCTGTTTTATTTAGTATTTGCATTTACGTTAAATCTGGATTATTATAATACTTTTCATAATTACATTTATTTCTCATACTGGTGCTATGCTCTGATGTTGACTGATGCTTGCAGCAACACTTCAGTGTGGCTCACAGTAGCATTTACCGTTGAACGATATGTGGCTGTGTGCCATCCAATGAAAGGTAAGGTGTTCTGCACTCGATCCAGAGCCAAAAAAGTCATTGTTATCGTTTTCTGTGCGTGCTTCCTACTGACGCTGCCAACGTCCTTCGAATGGACAGTGATCGATGCCATTGGACCAAATAACACAACCATATTCAAAAATGCGTATACTGAATTAGGACATAATGCCACCTACAAGAAGATCTACTATTGTTTTACTTACATATCGTTTATTTTCGTCCCTCTTATTCTTTTGGCTATGTTCAACTCCCTGCTAATTCGATCAGTTCATCAGTCCAAGAGTCAACGGCGGCGAATGACTATGAGAAGACGCCGTAGCGAGAAGTCCTACCAAGAGAATCGTATCACAGTCATGCTCATTGCTGTGGTAATATTGTTTCTTATTTGTCAGTTGCCCACTGCAGTCACTCTAGTGTATACGTCCACTTATGCACTTGATCCTAGTCCCAATGAGCAAGCCATTCTGCGTGGCTTGGGCAACATCTTCAACCTGTTTATGGGCATCAATGCTGCCTGCAATTTTGTTCTTTATTGTGCATTCAGCGATAAATATCGGAGAACATTTGTGTTAACGTTTATTCCTTGTCTATTTCGCGTTGGTTCACCAAGAGATTCTCAGTCCAATGTGAACACCACCTACATTCAATCCGATTATGACAGTGTCATTAGCAGTTTGAAACGTGGCAAATCGACGTCCAAGAGGTCCAGTAGTAAGAAAAGTACCACCAAGAATCAGGATAGACATAGCATTACTTTAAAACAAGTGAATGGAACCAATGGAATACATCATAATGGGAACGGTGTCAATGGTTCTACAACATGTAAAAATGCCCTTCTTCCAGTACCCCATGAAAATGGTCTTTGCGTCACTGAAGACAGTGTCGATAGTGATTCCACTCAAGAGACCATGTTTTCAGGAAGTGATCGTTTGACGAATACTCCACCAAGTGTTAATGGGAAAAGCACTACTGTTATATATCACTGTGATTCCAATCACGTGTGTCATGGAATGGATGGCGTCCCTCTGCGGAAAAACAATGGCTATAAACAAACTACTGCACATGTCATTTCACTGACCTCACCTGGTGGAAATGATCATTTGCTGTAAACGTTTGCACATCATCTGAAGTTTTGCAGTGACTTTCACTGACTAAATTTACCGCCCTGTCAATGTAAACGTCAGTCAGTAGTTGTATTCTTTCGTGTGAAATCACAGAATGAGGTGCTGGATATCGAGTATCCAGTCACGAACGTAATGTAGAACACATTACTGTCTATTATATTTATTCGAATCATTCAACGTGTTAAAACATGTGCCATTGACCAGAGCATATTCGGCCAGCCTGCGAACAATGACCTTGCAGAGCAGGCGGAACGGGCCTTCAGAGCCTGCACTGCAGGAGGGTACCCCTTCAATATTTCAACAGTTATTCAATATTACTCACAATACAGAAAAGGGCATTTATTTTAGATTTGCAGGTCGGCACTGAAGGCCCTAGCGCTGATTTTAGTTATATATAATCCCGTAGTATGTCAGGTTAGTGAACGTTTTTCACTGTGCTTCTTTGATGTACTGTACGTCATTCGGAAATTTATTTTTGTGCGTGCATCAATTACTTGATGTTCCGGTACAGAAAGAACCCATTCAAAAATGTTTCCTGGTAAGTGATTAGTGTCGTTTAATTCACTCATGTATCATAGTGCCTCCAAACTTCATTCATTATGAATCACTTTATGGGATTGTGGAGCCTCTCAATAAGGTCCTTACTGTACGGAAACGGGAAGAGTGCCACATCATAAAAACATGGAATGTAATTTCATGCGATTTACTATAGAATAAGAACCGTTCCATCATGTTCATCACAGTAGAATCTTGACATTTTCGTTGTATTCCTTAGGACTACTGTAACTCCAACTGACCGTTAATAGATTTTCTGCTTTTCCCGTATATTTCTTGTATGACCCCTAGGTCCAAGTATAGAATATGAAGTCATTGGATGATTCTCCAGTGGTTCTTAATATGTTGTTCATCGGCTCTTAGGAGTCATGATATTCTGGCAGGGTGTCAGCAAAGACTTGACATTTGATAATTTGAATCATTGTTAATGTTTCTGTTTCTAATTTCAGTTAATGTCTCAGAACTAAGAGGACTCACAGTAGCATCTCAGGATAAGCTCTTAGAAATGTCTAAAACTAGCGCTTCCTACATGACAGTTTAAGAAATAATTATGGATTCATTTGCAGGCAGATTTTCTGAAACTGCATAAAAGGGGTCCACAACATGTTACTCCTCGTTAACTTTTGGTTCTTTGGAGTTCATCACACTCCTTAGAAGCTAATTCTAAAAAATATTAGTTGATGGAAGATGAAAGGAACCAACTCACAGCTATGAGCCAAACCATATTGGCTAATGCTTAAAGGAATTCCCTTAATTAGGGGCTAACAGGGCTTCTTGCTAGCGGGTAAGTTGACATCCTGGCCATTTTAAAATGCATCACAACCTGAAAGCTTTAGAAAGATCCTCTTTAATTGAAACATTAAGAACCACTAGTGGAAGTTGTTTACGGTTGGTAGGCAAACAGTTTGCTGCCAACAGTCTCTTTCAACATTAGGTAGTTCACAACCTGTTTTTAGCTGTAAGGGGGTCCTATTATCCTTTGTCATTTTCGCGAGAAATTGATGTCAGAAGGGATCCCGTTTTTTAAATATAGTCCTTTGTACTTTGTAATTTTGATATTCACTTTTGGCATTTAACGGAACGGTAAACAGCTTTAATGTTTTTATCTAAAAATGTATTTGTAGGATTATTTATTTGGAGAGTAAGCTGGCTTTTCATCGTCATTTCTTGTATACAGATGGATGTTTTGATTCGTTTTCCAAATATTAGTGCTCTTTACTGTTTTGCATGACGTTTGAAATTTGATTCAAGGGAACGTCCTGATCTGCAGAACTAACGACATATTCCCTGCTACTCTCCAGTTTATTTGAACGCCAGTTTCATTTAAGGGATGATTTAAAGGCACTAACTTTTCTGCCTTTAAAAAGAAGGATGTTCGTTGAAATTTCAAAACTTCATATTCCACATGTTTTGGGCATACATAAAGTGGAATGTGGTCATGCCAGCATCATCAAAAATGTTGAAAAAGACAGGATTTAATTTTCGATCACTAAGTAGATCAACTTTTCCATCTGGTCTAGGGCACTGGGAAGTGAGTAAAAAGTCGTGAAAATAGAATACGAGAGGTAGAAATGCACATGTTGAGGCATCAAAGGTAAATAGAATAAGGAATTAGAATTGTAGGGGTAGTTTTGGTATGTGGAAGACATTGTAGAAACAATGCTGGGGCATGGCAAGAGAAGGGAGGGAGAGGAACTGGCTATGTACAATGCAGGCATTGCAGATTAGCTAAGACAGACATGGTGCAGGAAGGACAAAGCAGAAATCACAGAAGGACAAAGCAGAAATGGTAGGTGGACTAAGCAGAAATAGTAGAGAAAGGGCAATGCAGAAATGGTAGATAAAGGACAAAGAAGAAATGATAGATGAAGGACAAAGCAGAAATGGTAGAGGAAAACAAAGCAGAAATGGTAGAGGAAGGACAAAGCAGAAATGGTAGGCGAAAGATAAAGCAGAAATGGTAGCAGAAGGACGAAGCTGAAATGATAGAGGAAGAACAAAGTAGAAGTGGTAGAGGTAGGACAAAGCAGAAATCATAGAGGAAGGACAAAACAGAAATTTTAGAGGAAGGACAAAGCAAACATGGTAGAGGAAGAGAGAGGGCAAAGCAGGCATGGTACAGGAAGTATGGAATTGAAATTAGAGTGGGGTTGTGGAGCTGGGCAATTAGCCCTGACGGATGAACCCTTGGGAAGCTATTCACAGGCAGGGATTGGGATAGAGGGACAAGGGGGATGGGACCATCAACGTCTAACCAAAAATGAGGCGACTCTTTGTGTAAAACTTTTGGCAGGCCATAACAAGTCATCAATGGTTAGCTTCAGATCATTAAAATCATGTTGTGCAATTAGAATGTAGAACTTTGAACCAGCAGATATTGCAAAGAAATGTGTTGAACGAGTGTTACGTTGTGGAATACGAAAGCAAAGTTCAGACAACAAAAGCGGAGTGTCCGATTTACCATGGAATACGGGATGCAAAAGTTTAAGTCGAGAAAGAATAATTTGTGCATCAAGAGGCAGATGTTCTTTAAATCGCCGACCTGCAGGATAAATAGGAGGAGTGAGAGCCAGTTGAAGATTTTGAGATGATGTACATTCAATTATGTAACTCACAAGGGCATCATGCATTTTCCATATTCGATTTAGTAAAGATGGGCCACATGTGGCCCAGCAGTTGAGCCCATAAAGCAACTTGGGCCTTACTGATACAGTAAATAGATTACTACAGAGCTGAGGGTGACGATATATGTTTCCCAAACCCTTTATCACTGCAAAGCGACCGTTCATTGCCGAATACAGATGGTGTATGTGTCTACTAAAAGTCAACTTTGAGTCCAACAGTATACCCAAATCCTTAATGGCTGTGGTCCGGAGGATAGGCGATCCACTAGTTTATTGGATCTGATAAAGTATTGGATTGTGTACCCAAGCAGACGTAATTACGTAGGTTTTATTAAAGTTAATAGAGACAATTAAATTTAAGCCATTGCTCAATAAAATTCACCCCCTCTTGCAAAGCTAGGGAGTCACTCCACTGCGAAATCGACCTGGAAACTTTGATGTCGTCTGCGAAAGCTAAGGGATTTATGTCTGCTGGCAGCCTATGTTTTCACGGAATGTTGAATCATTGATAAATTTCTGTTTGGGGACAGCCTCAGATTTCTAAATATCTGTTAATTCATTATACCATCTAATTAAAAAAATGATATTAATTAAAAAACCACTAGTGCCCTACAAATCGACGCGTTTTAGGCTATATGTTTACCGACTCCGTTTGATTTTCGGACATAAGGTAGTGACACGTGCATGCGCCAAATTTTACGTAGGTCAGAGCATACGTCTGAAAAGCATATGTCAAAACCTAAACTCAGTTTGACCAACTCAGCGTTCGCGTTTGTGCAGTTGAATATTCGTCTGCATAGCGTAGCGTACGCTTGCAAAACACGTTGCAATAGGGAGATTTATTATAACGTTGACGCACGCACGCAATAACATACACAGACCACGTGATTAGCGTACGATTTTTAAAAAAATTAAAGATTTATTGCAGCGTTTCTGCAACGGCCCATACATTAGCGCCACCTACCGAGAGACCTCCTCCACCGGTGCGCAACACTGTGGCACTTGCGGGAATATTGAATTGCCCCTAAAACCACGTTTGCTCTGCATGACACCTGTACTTCGTGGTACAGCATTATATAAGGGGCAGCCTATGTTTTCACTGAATGTTGAATCATTGATAAATTTCTGTTTGGGGATAGCCTCAAATTTCTAACTATCTGTTAATTCATTATACCATCTAATTAAAAAAAATGATATAAATTAAAAAAACAACTAGTGCTCTACAAATCGACGCGTTTAAGGCTATATGTTTACCGACTCCGTTTGATTTTTGGACATAAGGTAGCGACACGCGCATGCGCCAACTTTTATGTAGGTCAGAGCATACGTCTGAAAAGCGTAAAGCCCGCTTCACAATAACACCGGGTAACGGCAATGGCAACGACCCGGAAAGTTGAAAAAAATTCAACTTTTCCATTAAACGTAAGCTGTTTGACCAATAGAAGCGCACCTCCACCACATGACGTACCCGTCGCCCCTCCCCTCTGCACAAAATACGTTTTACGTTCCTGTTCCCATTGCTGTTGTGAAGCCCGCTTTAGGCGGGGGTTACACGCTCAGTCTGGCATCAGTTCAGTCCATGACTGTGTTCAGAATGATGCCAGACTGATTGTATAACGTGATGACAGACAGACTGATGGAATGGATTGACGGATTTTTAAATTTTTTGATAATTTTCATCAGTCTGTGCGGGACTGACGTCAGATTGATCGTGTGAGCGCCTTTCATCAGTCTGGTGTCAGTCACTTCTTGGAAACACATGCGTTTTAACCCCTCCTCAGTCTCTGGGACTAAGCGTTGGATTTACCACTATGCTCAGTAGGCTGAAGCCTATGGTCTCAACATTTAGTGGGCTTCAAAACTTAAGAAACGGGCTTGAAAAAGGCCTGAAAATTGAAATAGCCTAGGGCCTCTCAATATCTAAATCCGGCACTGCCTGCAACAATCCCTGTACAACTGTTGGAACCAGAGAAAGACTTATAAGAGTACAATACATGTGAAACAATATGTGGGAGGGCTCCCTTCTGTTTTGGGCAAAAACAGGGTCACCGGAAAGAAACAGAGGATGGCAAAGATCACAGGAGGAGAGGAGGGCTGTGGGGATCAAGTGGAGGACGTCAGGCATGTGATACTGACATGTCCAGTGCTGGATCACTGCAGGGGAGGGTTGTGGAACCACCACATTGGAAGAGGTTCAGGAGTGTTGGGTGTTGGGGTGGAGCGCCTGTAATGGGTAAAAAAGGCAAAGGTGTTGCCTGGGTGCTGGTGGGTCTTGGGCTTTTGGGTCTAGCATGAAAAATCTCACTAACAAGGTATCTTCTTCAGGCATGTATCTTGCTTTGTCAAAAATGGCTTCACCCCAGTTGGGGTATTGAGGGTGGGGTAATGGCTGCATTGCTCCCCATATGGATCTGCCCCTGGTCCAACGTTGCATTTTACCACTTGTTGCTAAACCTATTATAATTGCAATACAAGCTTTTTCCTTATTGCAATCCATCGTTTCTTTTGTGCAATCAGGGTTTTTGAGGAGACTGATGGTCAGTCTGACTGATGGTGTAATGTCATCCAACAATCCATCAGTTTGGCATCAGTCTATTCTTGATCAAGATCATGGACTGAACTGATGCCAGACTAAGCGTGTAACCCCTGCTTAAGTCAAAACCTATGCTCAGTTTAACCAAGGAGTCTAATACAAGGAGTGACAGCTCCGCCCTTTTCGTGTCCTCATACCGAAAGAGTGCCACCTAGTAGATGGTTTGCTGAAACTACTTCTTTACATGTATTAGCTTGCATATTTACCACTATAGAAATAATATTAGAATGATTTAAAAGTAGTTATCAAGTGCCAGGTGTATATATATATCACATTCAGCATCATCTCACCCTCCTCACGCCTATGGTAGGGTCGGGTCTACTCTTTCTTATCCTCCACTCTCGCCTATCCCCCACCAAGTCCCTCTCTATCCTGCACGTGTCCATGCCCCTCTACACCATCTGCTCCCACATCCGTTTTGGTCTTCCCCTACCCCAGGTGCCCCCAATGACATGGAGACACATAATAGACCTAATACGGTCCTCCTCTCTCCTCATCTACCATCCTACCGTCTCACCTACCATCTATCCATCCATCCTACAATCTCAACCGCTTCGCCCTAATCTTTCCGCGGTGTCTCCCACTCCCTAGCTACCTCTAATGTAAACATTTCGGAAATATATATATCACCTTAGGATATATCACCGGGATGGAGCAAAGGAGTAGTAGTAGTGTGTGCTGCTGTAAATTGGTCTAACTCCATGAAATCAACTCCAGCACTCCATATCATCATCTCACCCTTCTCCCGCCTGAGGCAGGGTCAGATCTGCAGGTTCTAATCCTCCACTACCACCTATCCCCCACCAAGTCCCCCTCCACCCCGCACGCTTCCGTGTCCCTTTGTACCACCAGCTCCCACGTCCGTTTTGGCCTTCCTCTATCTCTGGTGCCCCCAAGTCCCACAATGGACCTAATAAGCCACTCATTAAATGCCCATACCACCTCATCCAGTTGCCGCATCTTTTCCATAATGTCTCACCCCCAATCTACCTATAACGTAATGATTTCTAATTTGCCAGATCGTGACACCCCACTCATGTAGCATAGCATTCACATCTCAGCCACTTGCATTTGCCATTCATGGTTCTTCCTAACTGCCAAACACTGAGCCAAACAGCATAGTGAGCCTGGTGACGGTTCTGTAAACTTTACCCTTCGACTTTATTGGGACCCAGTGGACGCACAGGACCCCACTTGCCTGTCTCCACTTCAGCTATCCTGCATTAATCCTATGGGTCACGTCAGAATCTATTTCTGCATTGCTCTGGAAAACTGATCATAAAAGACACTCTTGCACTACGGGAATTCCCTTTCCCCCACAACGAATCTCACCTCCATGCCCCTGGCCACTAAAATTCAAAGCTAGATGCTCAGTCTTCTTCATGTTCACCTTAAGACCCCCTCTTTCCATTGCTATCTTAATGTATTGTAGTAAGTGTATATATAAAGAAATTATTTTTTCCATTAAAAACATGTGAAACTGAGCAATTATTTATATGTTCAAATTAGAACAATCAAAGAAAGTGCATAATTGCATGTTTAAGATGCTTGAAATACATGTAGCATCTGTGTTGTAGCAAACCATCCACTTGAGGCGCCACCGTATAAAACTATGACACATAAGTCAATGGGAAAGGGGCGGAGCTGGTACTCCTTATAGACTCCTTGGTTTAACCAACGCAGCGTTCGCGCAGTTGAATATTCGTCTGCATGGCGTAGTGTACGTTTGCAAAAAACGTTGCAATAAATCTCCCTAATAAAACTCCCTGATGAATCAACGGCTTCTCATAAAGATGACGTAAATCACACTCTTTGTCGATATTGTGGATTCTACCCCGCCTGCCTGACAACAGTTGATAATGCTGCAGTGCCATTTTTTGGGTGTCAGTGTTTAGAATCCAAATGTTTTGTGGTCCTAGGGGAAGTAAAGGCTATTGTGTTTATTGTACTTATTGAAAAGTTACTGTCACTGTAACTGTTGCTATTATTGAAATGGTGCTAAAATAGAAAAAAAGGATATGAACCAATCACGTACTAAATGAAAAGGTCCTTTGTTCGTCCTCAGCATATGTCATAAGACTAAAAAAAGCATTTGTTTGTCGTGAGTTTCACGCTGTTAACATTTGTTCCAAATCTTTCAATTATGGGATATTGTATATTAGCTTAAGCACACGTTGACTTTTCTTCCGTGTTATCTCTTTATTATAACACTCTTTCACTAATAAAAGTGGCTCAGGAATCTTTAGTTACATTTCTATAGTTGGTTTACATTGTATTAACCCTTTTGATTTTGTACTTGAAGAAAAGATAGAAGAAAATACAGGAATATTGATTCGGTGGCAATAGTGCCACATTGTGTGATGAATAGCAAGTTATGTTCATATGACAATAGGAGATTCTCATTCCCTAATTGAAAATCATCATCAGTATGACTGTTAACTCTTTCTCGCCAACAGAAGGTTCGGATTATGGGTAAAAGTGTAGTTTAACCCAAGGAATTATTTCGTCATTCGTAGCAGATGAAATGTGGCGCTTCGATCGGTATAACGTCGTCAAAATACTCGTTCCAGGGCTTGCTGCACATGCTATTGTTTTTAAATCGTTTGGACATAATGAAAGTGATTCGCGAAATATTAGGCGTGTTGAAATCAAGGTAAAGAACTTCATAAATTTATTTAATGAATATCTTTCTCGTTATTTTAATTGGAAGCTTTCGATTTATGCAATCGAAAGCTTCCAGTTAAAATAAAGAGAAATGAATTCATGAATCGAAATCATTAAATAAATCGGAAGCTTCCAGTTGAAATAACGAAAAAGATATTCATTAAATAAATTTATGAAGTTCTTTACCTTTAAGTTCTTGGCCCTAGAACGAGTATTTGACGAAGTTATACTGACCGAAGCGCCACATTTCATCTGCTACGAATGACGAAATAATTCCTTGGGTTAAACTACACTTTTACCGGATTATGTATTAGACGATGTTTTTATGCAGCTAATGTAGCTGCCAACCAAATGCTCAATTACCGTTGTTCTATATTTCTAGGGGGCAAGCTCCTTCACCTCGTTATAGTCTTGCACTACATGTGTATATTTTACTGTTGGTAGCAGAGCGGCTGTATTGCGTTGGAAACACCAGTTCTCATCTGATACCATAACTAGAGTTAAGCAACGCAGCCCCAGATAGTACTAGGATGGGTAGACTCTGGGTACTGCTAATACCAAAAAGTCGTCGTTAACAGTGTAGTGTCTGTACATGATTTTTATTAGAACTATGCCATGAACGGCTTGTAGTTGAAGGGCTCTGAAATGCCAACAAATCCCTGTAGCAAAGAGCCTTATATGTGTAATTACTTTCCATTCGACCAAGGGTGGAGTAGGGCGCTCTCTTTTACCCAAAACAGGGTAATCCACCAAGTTGTAGGCTTGGAGTACATAACTTCAGTGCCCCTGGAATATTTTAATGCTTCAGGTGGATAGCCAATGAAGTACACTGAATTCTCAGTTTGTTCATAAAGTATTCCATTAATTTGAGATGCAAGTAGGATTCCAGCAAATTAAAGCAGTAGTCGCTCCAGGCGAAATTTTGGTCAATATGAATGACAATGTAATGCTGAATACAGGTAGTATATTGACATTAATTAGATCATGCGATAATGCCGTATTTGAAGATTTCCCAACTAATTTAAGATCTGCGTTAATGCTTAGTGTAGTCCCTGGTATACACGTAACGTTTTGCCAACAGTCTTTCACGCTTGGTAAAACTGGGTACTGATAATATCCAGAAATCGTCACATTAGTGTAGTGTCTGTGCAGTCTCTGCATTAGAACTACGCAGTGGGCGGGGCTGTAATCAGGGTCGGATCCAGGATTTTCGTGTGGGGAGGTTGAGCTATGGTCAGCGATTGGAAACGCAATTTTCATTTGTCAGTGTCAATGTCGACCCAAAATTTAGGGAGGGGGGATTGCAACCCCACCCCCCCCCCCTGGATCCGCCCCTGGCTGTAGCGACCTTGTAGTTGAAGGGCCCTAAAACACCAACGAACGAACAAACGACAATAATCGCACTATGTGCCAAAAAATTAAAAAGAAATCTGCACGTCATTCAAAGTGGTCCTTGGAGTGGTTACTGAAGATAGGGGCATTCTTCCATGTGAATGTTCTCTGACAACTACAGCAGGAACCTCAAGATTTGCGCAATTGCTTGTGTATGATTCTTGACACGCACAGTAAATTGTTAACGCTGATAGCCCCAAATGTTGAGAACCAAGACACTGCCATGAGGATGACTGTCAGTCCCCATGAGTGTATGCCAGGTTTTTGTTGCCTCTGTTGTGGTAAAAATCCTTTCATTTTACTTGCCAGAGGCAAGATAAACTTTTGTAGATCTCTATGAACTCAGTGGAATAACTCGTGAGACCAGTGCCCCATGTATGCCGTCATTTTCTTTCACCCCTGAATGCAATAAAAATATTAGGCCTATTTGTAACCTACAGGGTCTCCGAAAGCAGACGGCAGGAAAGCAAAGTCTTTTGATAGGTTTGTCCAACATCTTGAATTCATGCAAAACATCCAACTTGGAGTCTACACTTAACATTTTGTTTGTCAAATCTGGCCTGAATATTCAAACCTAACGAGAAAACGTTAAGTGTATACCAAGACTAAGACATTTAAAAAATATTAGAACAATCGCTTAATGTAATATTCCCACTAGACTATGAAAATTCAAAGAAAGTATTCAATTTCACCATATCCCATAAAAACGTACTATTAGAGTTTGGAATCACACCTCCAGTAAATTTTGATTGCTGTAGTGTAAATCAATAACGAAACTATCCTCCGAAAATATTCGATTCTTGGTGGTACAGAGTTAGTGTGCTTGACTGCTGCATAATAGGGAGATAGAGTGAATCGTCCTCCTAGACCAGTGGTTGGGAAACTCATCAGCCAAAAGAGCCAAATAACAAAACAATGATTGAGATTTCTTTTGAGAGCCAAATTTCTTAAACTTAAACAATCTAGGTAGTAACACCATTTATTAACTTAATAATGATCTTATTTATTGATAAAAATTAAATTTTTGGAAATGGCTGGTTAGAAAACTACAGGTAACTTTGTGCTTTAAGAAGATACTTTTACCCATGTGTGATTTGTGGACAAGACAAGCACTGATCGCGTTACACAGTGAGACTGCTGATTGAATGACTCACTCAACTCGTGCATAAGGCTCTTCATCCACTGCTGCAACGCAAGTGCAACTCCACTGAAAAATAATAGTTCCTTTTGAGTTGCATGCCAGCCTGACTCATGTCAACTATATAGAGTTCTCCTGCCAATGAAACTGCAACGCAATGCAGAAGGCAACCATTTGGAAACGAGTTGTGTTACAGCTATGCATGTCAGTTTCATTGCAACTGTCAAGCAATTTGCACAATGCTCTCCTCATCTGAACAACCTGGCATCATAAGTTCAACTATTGCCAAAGAGTTGCATCTGTGGTCGAAAGTGACATTGCAATTAACTGTAGTTGCATTGCATTTCAGTTGAGTTGCAGCAGTGGACAAAGGGCCTTAGTCAACTGTGCCTCACCAGCGCCACATACTCTCTGTGCCACGTCTTCCGTCACCCGGACGATATTGCTGTGCATGCCTGTGCACCAACAAATTCATTTGTGGAAGTGCCGCATTCAAGGGGCCAAAGAGCCATATGTGGGTCGTGAGCTGCAGTTTGCCAACCACTGTCCTAGACGATACACCCAATAGCAGACGAAGTGCGCATGCTCGGGTTTTTCGTCTGCTATCAGGTGCATCGGCTAGGCCAACCAACTCTAGGAGGATGATTCTCTCTACCTCCCTATTATTATCGAATTGGGAAAGGCTTACAATAGTGTCTCACAACAGGTACAGTAGTTTGGAGGTAATATGCAAACCTAAGAGAATACTTTCATATTCTAATTAGAATTGGAATTTACTTAGTTGCAGTCTTAGTTGGCCACTGAATGGCGCTAGCTGAATACCATAAACCATCTGCTCAAACTGATTTTTTGATGGCGACCATCACATGCCAAATCGCTTCGTTCTCTCAGGACAATTTGCTCATTCTCCCTATTGGTTCAAGGTTGGTTGACTACCTGTATTTTGAGCGAGCGAGAGAGAGAGAGGAATGGAGAGGGAGAGAAGTCCCAATAAGCCTTCTGCTTTGGATGGGAAGTGAAGTCATGGCCCTGTGTGGTGTGTACAAAAAGAACCCTACCTACTGTGTAATCAGTAGAATGGCAAAATTCCCAGGTGTAGGATCTCGTCCCTGGTGTTGGTGGACTGCCCCAACGAATAGTAGACTAACAATAAGTAAGCATAGGGGCTTAAGAATGCAGGATAGGTCGGCAGCCAACTGTGTGAAAACACTGTCCAACAGATCACCCATGTGCTTCAGGGGGGACAAAATGGGTACACAACTCTTTCTATGCCTAAGTGTCATACAGTATGTGCCAAATTGACCATGCCGAATTGCAATAGGGCATATTATCAGATTGCAACTGAGGACTCTCCTGATAAAAAGTACATAACAATAGAGAGTTTTCTTGCAGCATCAACGGATGCACACAAAGACTTTTGCTTAGTTGAATATCCGTCTGCATAGCGTAGCGTACACTTGCAAAGAATGTTGTAATAAAACTCCCCACTATTTTCTTGTAACGTTTAATAGAGAGTTTTATTGCAACATTTTTTGCAAGCATATGCTATGCTATCCAGGCGAATATTCAACTGTGCAAACGTGAACGCTGCATTGGTCAAACTGAGCATAGGTTTAACATATGCTTTTCAGATGTATTCTCTGGTGATGCTTGACACTGAGTAAAAAATACAGAAATTGGGTGACAGTGGAGGAGGTCTCTTGCTAGGTGGTGCTCATGTATGGGCTGTTGCAGAAACGCTGCAATAAAACTTTAATTTTTTTAAAAAGCGTATGCTAATCACATGGTCTGTGTATGTGATTGCGTGCGTGCATCGGCGTTATAATAGAGAGCTTGAGTGATCCGTTTTCGAACAACGCATGTTATGCAAAGCAGACGAATATCTTACTGCGCATGTGCAATATTCCAAAGTAAAATTAGAAACGTGTGTTTGAGCGTATGCTGAAGTAATCATACGTTCTACATAGGTTTAAACGAACGTTATGATAAAATGGCGGACCCATTCCAAATAACTAAAATTACTTCGAAAGGAACCAAGTTTCATGTTCCAACCAATAGAGGGCAGGACGTTAAAGATAACGTGTGGTTCCTGAGCACTCAAACTGTGTTTTTCACAGAACCATACGTTCTACTGTGTTTTTATGTTGTGTAACACACGTTCTATAACGGATCACTCAAGCTCTCTATTAAAACTCCCTAATAAAACTTAAAACGTAACAGCTGATACACGAGCGCCACCTATTGACTGATGACGTCAGCCATTTATTTTTCGCTAAGGGTTTGGTGTGCGTTCAACGTGGAATTGGCGATGTGTGCTATGAAATGCAACACTACGTTACTGTATGCAGTGTTTGCACTTGAACAGTTGAATTGTCATCTGCTTAACGTAGCATATGCCAGCCAAAATCGCTGCAAGAAAACTTACTAACGATGTCTCACTCACCCTCAGAACGTCACCTATGATATTAATAGTTAATTGTTTGTACAGTACCAGTATATACTAGTCACTCATCCATTTTTCAGTACTTGGAATTTATTCTATTCATGTATGAGTTTTTGAATATATTGTATATGACGTCATAATTGCAATTTTCACTTCTTGCAGTGCAGACACAGCAGGGTAATCGTTGTCCACTTTAAAAGCTTCTATAGATCAAATGTCTTCAAAGCAGAATCCAAAATGTGTTCACTTAATGTGCAGGGCCAAAAATATGTGTATGATGCCTACTTCAAAATGTTCTGATTTTCATTTGTAATTTCATTCTTGCTCAAAAGACGCCCAAAAAAACACTGCACTTTGCATGGAACTCTTTGTGAAATTTGATGTGCTGTATTAAAATTATTCTTGTAAATGGTGTAAGAATATTTCATAATCTGTTAAATGCTTTACAGGTGTTAATTAATGATGTAGTTAGCCATAATGATTTGCATTGGAATATGACGGAAACTTTGACTGAAAATCTCTTTATTTCACGAGTTCATTTTTAAAATGTTCCCCCCCCCTTTTTTTAGTTATTTGTGGAATACAGTATTAAATTTCAAGAAATAATTGTATCTAATATTCTGAAAGAACTTTCTGAATATTTTTGTCACTCTCAACGAATAGAAGAAAAAGGTTGCCTTGTAATTTACATGTCTGTTTTATTATTAGACTGATAAATGTTAAATATTATAATTGAATAAAGTATAACATAATGTCCATTATAAAGCTCCATAGTGGAATTTTCCCACCATCAAAGTGTCCACTGTTGAAGATTTGAACTCGGAATCACCTGCATACCAGGTAAATGCCCAATGTAGCATTATTACTCCTTAATTTTGAACGTATCGACTTCCAGGTTCAAAGGCAGTGATTATACTCGATTTCGTGATGCAGCGGTAGCGTGGTCAACTACAGAGGCAGTTCCATGCACGATATTGGTTAGTGGTGGTTTGGCTTCATTTGGCTGAGAGCCCCATAGTGGGCAGTAAAGCCATAGCCCATGTTTTGTGTATAACACCACTTGCATGTAAAAGAACCCTATCTACAGGAAATGTGTAGAGTGGTAAAATTCCCATGTGTAACCGCACACATCCAAGCGTCAGTGGAGTAAAAGTGCCCCGATGAATAAAAATAGGCCAATGATAAACAGCCATAGGTGCTTCAGCATTACAGTCGAACTCTGATATAAGAGACACCGTGGGAAATCCAAAATAGTCTCTTATATCCGAGTTTCTCTTATATCCAAGCCATGTAAAAACGACCATATTTTGCAATATGGTCATACATTTCTAAGTACAGGGGTTGTTGATTATGCTTCATAATATCCCAAAACAGATTCAAAAATCCAGATTTAAAAACTATACAGTATTATCATCATCATACCCTTATCCCGCCCGTGGCAGGATTGGGTCTGCAGGTTCACTGTACCACAGGCCCACAGGAATATTGGCTGGGTTGTGTGTGGGAGATGCCAACCTATCCCACTTATGCAAGCATGGCATTATACTACCAAAATAGAAAGTTGGCATGTAAATTAATGTTTTGTTGGTTATAGTAGTGCATGATGTCTGACTGCAGTTTAAAAAATATACAATATATTAAAGTATACTGGTATTTATCCATAGGGATATGGTTAGTTTGGTTGGTAGGCGTTTTAGGGCCCTTCAGCTATAAGGTCATTGAGCCCCGTCCAATGCATAGGTCTATTGCAGAGACTGCTTAAACACTACACTAATGTGACGATTTTTGTGTATTAGTGGTACCCAGTGCCAGTCACCCGTGCCAGTACTAGCTGGGGTTGCGTTGCTTTACTTAAGTGATCAGACAAGAAACGGTGTGTAAAATACAAATAGCCACTCTAGGGATATGGTGGTGTGTGGGGTGGACAGGGACCCAGTGGGAGATTGATGGGAGTGGAGAGCTATAACCTGCACACCTGAACTGGCTACAGGTGGGATAAGGGTATTATGATGATGACTATATATTTAAAAGAATCTTTAGAAGAAATCTGTGATTTTGCATTTAACCTGCTTCTTTAAAGCTTTGCTTTTACCATATGCTCCACATCATAAAATGCCTGTGCAGGACGTCATCTGTTTGCCTTGCATAACATACACTGTTCAGCATGGATCACTCAGTCTCCTTATTCTCTTGTATCTGAGTGACAAATCAAAATTGTCAAAATGTGCTCTCTCATATAGGCGAGTTCCTCTTTTATCCAAGTCTACGTAAAGCATAGGGCATGCAGATGGGAATTCAAAATGGCTCTCTTATAACCAAGATTCTCTTTTATCCAAATCTCTTATGAGTAAGTTGGACTGTACATTGACAGTTGGCTGCATAAAAACTATATCAAGCCTGTTGAAACAGGCAGTGATTTGCACAAAGTATTATTAATATTTGTTTTACATACCGAGGTACACCAAAACGAAAACAATCTCAAAAGCTAATACAGAAAGATAACTAAACAAGAGAGTCAAGAAAATGGCAAAACAAAAGATGCTTAAAATTACTGCACCGATTAATACATGCAAGCCTTGCACAAGAGAAAACCTGGGAATGCACACCATATGGCAGAGCATTCCAGGCAAGAAAGCAACAAAAAGGAAAGTAGCGGCGCCTTGTGTCAGCAGGGGGAGAGAGTAAACAAACAAGATCCGATGGGTGGATCTAACATCAACAGAGGATTGAAAATATCTAACTATAAAATGACAGGGGTGACGGGAATTCTGAAGAGCATTCTAAGGATGACTAGGTTACTGTAAACAAGAAATTTATGAAATGGAAGAAGCCCCACAGACACACAAAGAGGTGTGATATGAGCAAAAGAAGAACTATGAAAGTATCTTTGGGAGAAGGAAGGAAACTCTGAAGGGAGCCCTAAAACTGAGATTTGCCCAATGAAACAGGTAATGGAGATTTCTCTAGGTCATACCCACTGTACCACTACCTCTAGGAATGGTGTAATTAGAAAGTTTTGTGTTGTCATCAATTGCTCAAGGTAGTCAATGCAAGCAGGAGAAAATCGATTTGTGCATGCAATGGAAAACGTTATCGTTTTTTTTGTTATCATATTGACGTGAACAGAGCTATTTTCCCATTATACATGATCAAGGTATGGGAACTACTCGCACATGCACTTGTCTCATACTTGCATTTGAAAAATGGCGGCAACTAAATACTGCCACCACTATGTGTAATGCAAAACTAATTATTTTTAGTATTTTTTCCATTTTCCACTCTTCCTGTATTGCCGTTTCCCCCTCCCATAATTCCGACAAAAATCTCTTTATTGACTCTGGCTTCTTTGGCCACAGGTTCCATCATAATTATGCCTTCCGTCACATTGGAAGTAAGCCATGCTCCTTGTATGCCACCACTTCAGGGAAAAGGCCATTCTCCATTTTGAATGGGATAAACGAGTGAATCAGCAATAGCTGATATACTGTATAAAGGCCCCCTTACACAATCAAGCAATTTGCATAACGACTGCACTTATTCAGCACATCAGTGAAATTGAGTGATCCTTTAGTGAAGAATGTAGCCTATGTTATGCAAAGCAGACGAATTACGTCCTGTGCAGATGCAACATTCCAGGATTACAATAACACGAAAAGAAAAGCTAAACGTTGTCTGCGGGTCAGATGTAAGCGCTATTTAATTTTATGAATTAAAATAAATTATTATTAGTAATGAATAAAGTTTATTAAAGTAGCAAATAGAGGACATCATCATCCACTTATCATGCCTGTGGCACAATCGGGTCTGTGGGTTCTAGCTCTCCACTCCCGCCTACCTCCCACCAGGTCTCTGTCCACCACACACACTACCATATCCTTATGGACTACCTGCTCCTACGTCTGCTTTGGTAAAGTAGCAAATAGAGAACATAATCATCATCACACCCTTATCCCGCCTCTGGCAGGGTCGGGTCTGCGGGTTCTAGCCCTCCACTCCCGTCTACCTCCCTCCAGGTCCACGTCCTCTCCAAATCTACCATATCCTTATGGACAACCTGCTCCCACGTCTGCTTCGGTCTCCCCCTCCCCCGGGTGCTTCCAAACACCTGAATTCCTAACCTAATGAGCTCCTCCTTCCCTCTTCTTATTACGTGTCCATACCCCCTCATTTTTTTCCGTGATGTCCCCCACCCCGGGCATCTTTAATACAGTATACTCCTTCCTAACTATAAGCTCTTGACCACAGCATTCGCATCTCCGCTACTTGCTTTCTATTGACATGGCTCTTCCTCACTGCCCAACACTCTGATCCGTATGGCATAGTGGCCCTAACCACTAAAATATCAGAGAACAACCATTAAAATAATATTGAAAAAGAAACGAAACATTCATTTTATATAACACATCAGAGAGAAATCTGCTGTTGTTTATGAGACAATAAACTAGATATGATTCACGCTTCTGCCAGATAAAATTGCACGGCGGGGCACAGGTTTGCCACCACTGTACTAGACCAAGGTGGGTTGGCTTCTTATGGTTGATAGAGGTGCCCTGAGTGCGCCTTGCTTTGGATGAGAAGTAATGGCATTTGCACGTAAAATAACCCAAGGTTACTATAGATAAGGTTGGCCATTCAGAGCGTTAGCCAATCAAATTTAATTATGCCTCTGACGTCACCGCGGGAGCACTCGCTGGTAATATACCATAGAGAGAGCATACAAATAATTAAAATTTAATAAAACCGAATCAGTACACAAACATAAACGGAGTCCTGTGTGGTAGGAAGGTTTCAATCAAGTTGTAAGGGAAGTTTTACTGGTAGTAGTTAGACCAGCTGTGCTATACCGTATGGATCAGAGAGTGTTTGGCAGTGAAGAAGAACGATGTCAATAGAATGCAAGTACCCGAGTTGTGAATGCTGCAGTACATGAATGGGGTGTCGCGTGCTGACAGAGTCCATAACGAGTACGTTAGAGGCAGCTTGGGGGTGAGAGACATTGCAGAGAAGATGAGAGAAAAGAGATTGAGGTGGTATGGGCATGTGATGAGAAGGGGGGAGGAGGAGCTCACAAGGTGTATTCTGAGGCAGCGGGTAGTGGGTGGCATAAGGCGTAGGGGGAGACCCAAGCGGACGTGGGAGCAGGTTGTCCAGAGGGGCATGATTGCGTGCGAGGTGGATGAGAGCCTGGTTGGGGATAGACAAGAGTGGAGGATTAGAACCCGCAGACCCGACCCTGCTGTAGGCGGGATAAGGGTGTGATGATGATGATGATGATATTAGAGGTAACCTAGGGGTGGGGGACATCGCTAAAAAAGGAGAATAGGTTGAGGTGTTATGGACACATAATGAGAAGACGGAAGGAGGAAGAGGAACTCATTAGATCCATTGCAGGAACGCAGGTGGTCAGAAGCACCTGGGACAAGGGGAGACTGAAGTAGACGCGGGGGCACGTCATGCATAGGGATATGGTGGTGTGTGGGGTGGACGAGGACCTGATGGGGACTAGACGGCAGGGGAGGGCTAGAACCCACACACCCGATGATAATGATGACTATTCATTTATTCAGTAGTAAAATATGTTGGATTCAAATTCTTATATATTACTGAATCTACTTATGATCATTTTTTGCTTTTTTCCCATATTTAAAATAATTAGAAAAACGGTCACCTTTACCAATACGCACTGTACTGCATATCTAAAGTATGCCTATTAATTATATTATTATTAATTTATTTGCTAGTAAATATATGAAATTTAATTTTTAATGTATTTTTCAATCTACCCTTCGATTATTTTTCCTATTTGTTCCCTTATTTAATACAAAATTCGGGAAACAATCGCTTTTACAAAACCTGTTAATATATATGGAAAGTGTGCTCTTAAGCTACTACTTGCTCCCGCGATGACGTAGGGGGAGGAGCTAACCGGTGAAGAGCGAAATATTTAAATGAGGCTGAATGGCCAACCTTATCTACAGTAACCTTGAAATAACCGTCCCTACTACGGAACGGGTAGATGAAGCTTCCCAGGCGTAGGGACTCGCCCCCTGGCTGCAGTGAAATTCCCCAAAAATCGAACAGTAGACTGACAATAAAAAGCATAGAGGTTGCAGCTTTGGTCAGCAACTGGCTGCTGAAAAACACAGTCCAATATATCACCCATGTATACATTCAGAAGAACAAGGTGGGTACCAAACCCTGCCATAGGCTGGAAAAGGGTTAGGATTTGCTTACATTGGACATACCATATGCTGTACTGAATTGTGGTAATGACGTCAGGAAGGTTGCTAATGCAATGCCAACGTTTTGCCGGTTTGATAAGAGTTAGAGGCATGTTGCTTGTTGTAATGGAAAATTGGGTTATTTTGCTGGACAATATCGGACAAACTGTCGGCCCAACAAGTTGGATAGTTACATTAAGGTAATTCAGAATATTTAAATAGCATAAATTTACGAACTGCATGTCAAAACTCACCTCAATGATGCAGGGGTGGCCTGCTCGACCTCTGTGTTATTTCCAGGTTGAATTCAGGATTAAGATGGGATGGCTTCTTTGGAGCGAGAGCGCCTTGCATGGGAGAGGACAAATAGATTAGCAAAATTCTCAGGTATAATAGCTTGGCGTTGATAGAGTCCCCCAATGAACAGTAGATTGACAATGTATGAAAGGTTAGGTGCTACAAATGAGTATCCAAACCTACTGCTGCATCAAAATGAGTATCTAAACCTACTGCTGCATCAAAATGAGTATCCAAATCTACTGTAGGCAGGAAAGGGTTACTAGTTGCATTATTCTTTGTTAAAATGGATGGATTATTTTATGGAGAGTTTAGAAAGAACCTGACACACTACATTTGTTGACTGGCCGACGAAAGTTGTGCTTCATCATGAGGATGAATCTGCATCATTCGCAGCCTTTCTTCGACTATGGCTGAACAAATCAACAAACTGTTTACCAAAATTAAAATTTCTTGAACTCTTTCAATTGTGGTCCACTTGTACAAGGTCATTGCTTACACTGGTCAGCATGATTTTTGATGTCTTTATGATGTTATCTGATTTGAAACCAGTGTTTTATGCTGGTATCAAATATGCAATTAGTTTTTCTCCATCACGTATAGTTTTTCAACAAATCTACTTTAATGATGTGCTGAGATATGCTATATTTGAAGATTATTTTTTGGGTTTCTGAGTTTACAACAGGTAGAAGGCCACATTTCTGGGTTGAATTTGAAGAATAAAGGGCTGTGAAATAAAGTTACCTTGCATGAAGTTGGGAGATGTCATAGCATTTGGCACCATGATGAAGTTTTTGGGCCCAAATAACTCATCTATTCTTGCAGGCAGAACTTGATGATTTGGTGAGAGATTCGAACTTATCTAAAGGGCATCTGGAATGGAGGGGGACTTAGTGGGGATAGGCAGGAGTGGAGGACTAGAACTCATAGACCAGACCCTGCCTCAGGCAGGAGAAGGGTGAGATGATGATGATGATGATTTGAATTTATCTAAAAGTGCAGCAGAAGTTCTTGGTTCTAGGTTAAAATCAAAAAACTTTCTGGCACCAGGGACATTTTTCTTATGGTATCACCATACATAAGAAGAGCTACTGCCATTCATTGCTGAGGAACACTAAATAGTGCTTTGCTGTGGCATTCCTGGCCATGAGAAATATTTTGAAATCCAATATGCTGCTTCTGAGTGGAGGCTCTGCATTGACTCCTCCAAAAGGAGTTTAAAGTCATTACTTCTTCATAATGGGATTAAGTAGTTTATTCTGTCCAGTTAAGAGAGCCTTTTGAAAGTGTGAAAAAAGTTGTTGATGAAAATTAAAAATGATAGGCATGCTTCTTGGTCAGCAAGCATGCTATACAAAAATGCCATGCTTTTTGTGAGTGGGGCAGTAGAGCAAAAGATAAGCCCTGGGTGAAGAAATCATGGCCAAAAAGAAAGCATCTCTTGCCAGGGACAAAAAAATATTTTGAACAAACCATTGATTGAGCCCACAATGGTATTTTATTCCACCTTTACATATTAAACTCTGATGAAACAGTTTGTCGAAACACTGCACACAGATGGAACCTGCTTTCAATATCTTGCAAAGCAGTTTCCAAACATTACAACAGAAAAAAATAGAAAAGGAATTTTTGTGGGTCCTCAAATTCACAAACCCGCAATTTGAGGATTCTATGAATACAACTGAAAAATAAGTATGGATTTGATTTAAATTTGTTGTTCAAGGCTTCTTGGGAAACAAGAAGGGCAAAAATTACCAATACTTATTAGAGACCTTGCTGGAAAAGTAGAAGAAACTTGGATTCAATATGAGTGTTAAATTGTACTTTTTACACTCTCATTTAAAATATTTCACAGCAGGGAAGGTGGAATTCTAACATGATGGCGGATTACTGCTGGAACCTCAAACGAGAGTGCAAGATACTTCCAAAATGTTCAAGGAGGTCAAAGAAAGGGAAGTTTGAAGTAGAATAAATGTATTTCAAATCCATTCCTTACCAATCCATTTTCTATAAGTCCAATAAATCAGGCTAAATATTGTTTTTTTAACATTCCTCTTAAAACTATTATAGTTTAAGGGGATGCTTTTGTGTAATAATATTACCAAGAAAACAATCAAAATGTAAGTTGAAGTAATTATTAGTGATTTGTGAAAAATCTGTATGTGCCTGAGAAAAACTAATCCGCTATTTGAAATCAGCTGCCAAAAACGATTCAGAATCAGCTGAATTCTTGCAATCATCAGAATTTTTTTCAAAATGCAGCCCTGTGTTATGTAACATATATCCATTTAATTCCTGTAGGCCTTTATCCTCCTCATTTATGGCAGTAGAGTATGGGGTTTCTCAGTGAGGCCCAACATGGATTCACAGCTGACAAGTCAACAGAATCAAACGTCATATGGCACTTGTCTACTATCCATGGCATATTTGAAGAAAGGCAACAACTGGATGCAGTCTATCTTGACATATCAAAAGCTTTTGACCAAGCTCCTGTTCACCTACTGATACGGAAATTCAGTCAACATGGTTGCTCACCCACGTTCTTTTCATTTTTAAAAATGTACCTTGAGAATCACACCAACATTATTAGTTTGGGCAAATATATTGCACAGTCTAGTTATTCTTTGAGCTCTGAGGTCCGAAATGGGAGTCCTTACCTACCACCAACTACTACTTTTGTCATTTTTTTCTTGGCATAATTAGGTGCCCAGAACTCCTGGTAAGACTGCAATGCAAGGTTCCCCCAAGAAATGGGAGATTGCAACATTTGTTCCCCTATTTTTCCCATTCATGTGCCCCTATTGAACTCGCTCAATGGACTTTTAACAGCTGCAATCTAGCTACTGATGATCTTGTATTACACATGTGACACAAATTTGCAAGGGGGGTATAATATAAGCATACTATTTGCTGTTTTAATGCATGTTATTTAGTATGTATTCATGTACCCTGTAGCACGTACATCTACATCCCTATGTCACAGCACTTTGCATAATTCTATTATTTGAATTTTGAATTTTAAAACTACAGAATAGAACTGTTAGTTAGAACGATTCAAATAAGATTTGTCGATGTTGTCATGAATGGTTGGTTATATCAATTGCTGCCACCGAAAACATTATCAATGTGAATCCAGTTTACATTTAAATATTTATTAAATATTGTTGTTGAACAGTTAAAAACGAACTTTTTAATTTCACATCACATCAAGATGCTGGAAGACCTAAAACGTACTAAAAATAATAAAAGACAGAACATGCAAGATAACCAAATATTTTCTCATCTTTATTTGGTGCAACAGTTATTTCAAGCCTTCATCACAACAAATTGGTTACCTGGAGTGATTATTTTTAGATACAGACATACACACAAAAATAAGGAATTAATATAATTTTAACGTGGTTTCTACTGCGTAATTTTTTTACCATTGGGTGAGACAACTACACTTAAACTATTAATAACTTTTACAACAGTTGAAGACATCTTAGGTAAGCATTGAACTATCACATCTTTCTAAGTTAGAAAAAGAAATCTGCATCATGATTGATGATCAAGGTACATCCTCAGCATTTACACCTGACAATGAAGAAGATAATAATATTAACGCAATTCAACAGGGTCTCAAAATATTTAAGTTGCCCAATTTTTGGCCTCACGACCCTGAAACTTGGTTCACGACAATTGAATATCATTTCCGGGTGTTCCAAATGAGAACAGATGCTAGGAAATTTGACTTAACAGTTGATGCATTGCCACCGGAAATTATCTCAGAGGTGAGGGACCTCATCCTAAGACCGCCAAGTGTTAATGCATATGAAACCCTGAAGACTGCCATAAATCAGAGGAGTGCACCCACACAACATCAAAAATTTCAAAAATTATTAAATGACTTGCAGCTAGGTGACCAAAATCCATCACAGTTGCTACGTCACATGCAGCAACTAGCTGGACCTTCTGTATCCTCACCAGAAAGCATGTGCAATATCAAAGAACTTTTTGTTTCATGGCTGCCAAGACAAGTTCAAATGATCCTGGCTACTGCTGACCTAACTTCATCTATAGACAAGCTCGCTGAAATGGCCGACAAAATTCTTGAGGTCATAGACCCTGCAATGCATCAACTCAGTGCAGTTACCCAGATCCCACCTGAAGAGACTCTTCCCATACAGGTGGCAAATGCACAGCTCTCAAAAATGGCTCAACAAATTGATTATTTCACCTCCAAAATCAACTCGTTTTCCTCATTTCATGCCAACCCGAACCATTTCTTCAATCGTCCACGTTCCCGTTCTCGTTCTAAAAACCGCCAGCATCAACCAGAAGACTCTACATCATATACATGCTGGTATCACCGAACATTTTGTAAGAAAGCATGGAAATGTCAGAAGCCTTGTAACCAAAAAACGAATAGGCCTATCATTTTCCAAGATGCAAAATGAGGGCCAAATTTAGTGTCCTTCCTAAATTCAGTATTGACCCCCACCATTTGAAACTAAATAATTTAAAACTATTTGCAGCAAACCAAACAACCATTGACACTTATGGGACATACTGAACCATTGTAGAATTAGGACTGCGACCTTTATTATTGTTGCTAATATCAGCCATGCTATACTAGGAGCTGATTTTCTATCACATTATAATCTTGTTGTAGATGTTGGACGACACATGTTACGCGACAGGATTGCAGGCCTCAAAATTTTTGGTATTACAGCACATTTTCGAAATTCATACCAAAGATTGTGCCATATAGCACCCGACACAAATTCTAAGTATAAAACCTTAATAACAGAATTTCGTGACTTAACAATGCCTAGGTCAGCCTCCACCAATCTCACACACAATGTTGTACACCACATAGTTACAACAGACAGTCCACCCACACCTGCTAAGACAAGATGACTGGACTCAACAAGTCTTAAGATAGCAAAAGAAGAATTTAAAAACCCTCATGAATTTGGGTATCTTTGGCCTTCTTCCAGCCCATGGTCCAGTCTCTTGCACCTTGTCAATAAAAATGAAAAATGGCAGATAGTTGGAGATTTTCGGGGCATTAAATGCACGCACTGTCCCAGACAGGTACCCTATTCCACACATCACAGAATTCACATCACAACTACATGGCATGCACGTATTTTCTAAGATAAACTTAGTTAACCCTCGAGCAGGCGCGTTGGTGACTGATCACGCACAGTTCACCATGCAGAGTTCACCATGCACAAAATTTCATTAAAGAAACCTGTTAAACATTGACCAAATCTATTGCCCTTCTAGGTACCGTTAATTAGATACATTTTCAAGGCCCCAGCTTACTTTCAAGTTTCTACCTTTATCCATCTTTTTGTTTTGGAGTTTCAAAATCAATCTGGTCATAGATTGTGAATGAAGTTCACCATTGTGTGTGGCAAAGAACAATCAGAGTAGTCGAAAAAAATTACATTTTTCAGCATCAATAATTCTGTTTTGTATATCATATATTTAGCATAATTTTCACATTTTGATGCCATTTCAATACTTGTCAAACATTTATGTTCCGCAAAAATTCATTTTGAAGAAATTCTTGTGGGTGAATGTAGGTATAACATGCTATATATCAAGTGGTGAACTAAGTTCACCTATGTGCCCACTGGTGTAACTGTCTTTGACATGCCCACTCAAGGGTTAAAGCCTATCACCAAATACCTGTGGCAACAGAAGACATCAGCAGAACTGCAGTGACCACGCCTTTTGGGCTTCTGGCATATACAAGAATGCCTTTCAGGCTCAGAAACGCTGCACAAACTTTTCAGCAATTCATGGATGCAGTCCTAGGTGATCTTCCATTTTCATTTACCTACATTGACGACACGTTAATCGGAAGTCCGAATGATGATACTCATCAGCAACACCTACGTCAAGTTTTTGAACGTTTATGTCAATATGGTCTTTCAATTAACCTAGCAAAATGTATATTTGGAGCCACTTCATTAGAATTTTTAGGCCATGAAGTCACTTGTAATGGAATCATACCTTTGCCACACAAAATAGATGCAATCAAAAATTTTCCCAAGCCAGAATCTCAGCATTCACTTTGACGTTTTTTTGGGCTTAATAAATTTTTTCCATCGTTTTATACCACACTGTGCAACCCTCCTGCAACCACTTCATGCAATGCTAGCCGGTAAAGCAAAGAAAAATGCCATCCTTACTTGGACTGACTCTACTAACAATGTTTTTGACAAAGCTAAACAAGCCTTAGAAAACATTACCATGCTCAGCCACCCAAATACAGACCCAACAACATCACTTGGCTTATTCACTGATGCATCAAACATTGCAGCTGGTGCTGTCCTGCAACAGTTAGTTAACCATGTATGGCAACCATTGGGGTTTTTCTCCAGAAGTTTCAACCTGCAGAAACAGAGTACAGTGCTTTTGGCAGAGAATTTCTTGCTGTGTATTTGGCAATCAAACATTTTCGATACTTTCTTGAAGGTCGACACTTTACAGTATATACTGATCATAAACCACTCACATATTCTATGTCTACAAATCTAAATCGCCATTCACCACGTGAAGCACGACATATAGATTTCATATCTGCTTTCACTACAGATATACGTCATGTGAAAGGCCAAGATAACATTGTAGCAGACACCTTATCCTGAACATCACTTCACTCAATCACAAATTATCAAGAACCAGTAAACCTTAACAAATTGCAGGAAGAACAAACGACTGATGCAGAATTCCAAAAATTGCTCAGAAATCCACAGTCTTTAAAAGTTGACCTCATCCCAATTCTGGGATCACAAATCAGTCTTTACTGTGACACGTCACTATCTCGTCCCAGACCAATAATCACAGAATCTTCAACAACACATATTCAGAAGTTTACATAATCTATCACACCCAGGAACAACGGCAACTCAGAAATTAATCTCTGAAAGATTTGTCTGGCCATCAATGAATAAGAATATAAATCAATGGACCAAAATGTGTCTCATGCCAAAAGAGTAAGATCCACCGCCATAATCTTTCAAAAGTTGAAATTTGCACTCCACCTGCAACAAGGTTTGACAGAATACACATCGACATCGTCGGACCAATGCCACCATTAAAAGAAAATCGCTTTATATTGATATGTATTGATAGATTCACCTGTTGGCCTGAAGCAATACCAATTCCAGACGCAACAGCATCAACAGTAGCCAAAGCTTTGATATACCATTGGATTGCTCGGTTTGGAGTACCATCAAGCATTACAACTGACCGAGGTTGGCAATTTGACTATGTTATTCACACATCTTTGTGAAATACTCGGTGAAAAACACATCAGAACCTCTTCATATCATCCAGCATCCTATGGTATGATTGAGCGATTTCACCGGCAATTAAAAGCATCATTAAAGTCAGTGGAAGACCCATTACCCTGGAATGATAACGTTCCCATCATTCTTCTAGCCTTACGATGTTCTATCAAAGAAGACCTGCAAGCTTCATCAGCCGAATTAGTCTATGGCACAACTCTTTGGCTACCTGGTGATATTCTTGCTCCAGAATTTAGTGCACTGCCTACAGGTGATTTTTTTTAAATGACCTACGTTTTAAAATGCATACATTACTCCACAAACCACCTCGCCAACCCTCCACCCACCCAATTTTTCATAACACTCAGATAGATACCACTACTCATGTTTTTGTATGTTGTGGATCATTAAAACATCCACTTTCAGCACCATACGAAGGACCTTTCAAAATTCTACAGAGGAATGACAAATATTTTTCTTTGGACATTAATGGCCATAAAGACAATGTCTCTATGGACAGACTAAAATCTGCATTTCTTTCCTACCTTAATATTTCTGACAGTCCTACAATGCCTATACTGGAACCAACAATGGTTACACGCTCACATGCCCATTCCACCCATGTCCACTTCAACACTCCTTTGACATAATTTCTTGCAACAGGGTATAATATAGGGGATCCCGACAATTGGGTGAAAGACAGTTGGGTGAACGACAGTTGGGTGAATGACAATTGGATGAACGACAATTAGGTGAATACGACATTTGGGTGACCAACAGTTGGGTGAACGACAATTGGGTGTATACGACAATTGGGTGAATGCGACAATTGGGTGAATGCGACAATTGGGTGAAAATCTTGTTTTTTAATTTGCCTTTTGCCCTTCATAATCCTACTACACTGCAAAGCACAGCTGTCATGTGGAGCTGTGCTACTACAAGTAGCTTTGTCATGGTTTACAGTCACAGATGTCGGGCGTTCTGCACAAGTGTGCAATCGACGTTCCAACACATCCCACAGATGTTTGACGGGGTGCAGATCGGGACTCTGTTCATGCCAGTCAAGTTCTCGGACCCCCATTTCAACAAACCATGTGCCTACAGCCTCAGCTTTATGGCAAGGTGCGTTATCATGCTGAAACAGAAAAAAGCCATTGCCAAAGTGCTGCCAGAGAGATGGGAGTGCTGCATTGTCCAGAATGTCCCGGTAACGCTCTGCATTTAGATGTCTATCCACAGACACGATTGCACCCCACCCATACAATGAGAAGCACCCCCACACCATCACTGACCTTCCACCAAACTTCACCATGGGCACAACACAGCTTGGCAGGTAACGTTTGCCATACCCAATCCTGTCCATCCGATTGCCAGATGGTGTAGGCGGACTCATCACTCCATTCAACCATTCGCCATTAATCCATTGTCCAATGTCGTCCCTCTTTGCACCATTGCAATCTCCTCACTGAGTTGCTGGTGCTGATGTGAGGCTTGTGGGCTGTGGCTCTGCCATAAAAACCCATTGCATGCAGTTCCCTGTGAACAGTGAGGGTGCTCACAGTTGTTCCCGTCGACTATGAATGATCTTGTCAGTTTATCAAGCGATGTGTGACGGTTTGCAGTGACCATTATATGAAGAGCTGTTTGGTCTCTAGCCGACATGATCTTGGGTTTTCCAGTCCTAGGTGGAACACTTGTGGTGCCTTTCTCTTTCCAGGCCCCGGTGACGTTGTGAACGGTCGATTTTGGGATGTTTAGGAGGATTGACGTCTCCCTATCTGTTGGGGCTGTGAGATGGAACATGGCAATTGCACCTCTTTGGAAATCTGAAAGCTCTTTTCTTTGAGACATTCTTTCAGCATTCATGGAAGCATCATCTCATAATAGTGTACTCTCTGTTATATAGTGCTGGGAGGAATGCCACCTATGATATTTCAAAGGAATGTCTCATTTTCATGCAAATAAGGGTTGTCCCATGACTTTTGATAGGGTAGTGTATATGTGCAGTACTAAATGCATGCGAAAATGTTAAATCGACTGGGACAAATGACTGTTGGACAGGGACACAGACCTCAAAACCAGTACATGCCCTGGTGTAACGGGATAAATGTGATAATATGCGAATATATATGTGATAAATGTGATATACATATAGCGGGATACTATTAGGGTTGCTGCACGGGTTACTGTATATGTCCGGCTATGCCAGGGCTCGTCCTGGATTGTGTGTGTTATAAATCTACTTGTAGTAGCACAGCTACTACAAGTAGATTTACTGTTTTCATGCATATTATTTAGTATTTATTCATGTAACCTTTAGCACGTACATCTACATCCCTACGTCACAGCACTTTGCATAATTCTATTATTTGAATTTTGAATTTTAAAACTACAGAATAGAACTGTTAGTTAGAACGATTCAAATAAGCTGTAGATAGAGTGGGAGCGGCGAGTTGCGTTGGACACACCAGTTCTCGTCTGATCACTGAAGTTAAGCAACGCAAGCCCAGTTAGTACTGACATGGGTGGTCGCTCGGGAAAGCTGGGTACTGCTATTACCCAATAATCGTTGCATTGGTGTAGTGTCGGTGCAGTCTATGCATTAGAACTACGCGGTGGACGGGTCTCTAATGACCTCGTAGTTGACGGGACCTTAAACACCAACAAACAACAAAAAAAAAATGTAGATAGAGTTCTCTTGGCGATTTTATCATGAATGGTTGGTTATTTCAATTGCTGCCACCGAAAACATTATCAATGTGAATCCAGTTTACATTTCAATATTTATTAAATATTGTTGTTGAACAGTTTAAAACGAACTTTTTAATTTCACATCACATCAAGACGCTGGAAGACCTAAAACGTACTAGAAATAATAAAAGACAGAACACGCAAAATAACCAAATATTTTCTCATCTTTATTTGGTGCAACAGTTATTTCAAGCCTTCATCACATCACAAGGTTCCCCCAAAAATGGGAGATTGCAACATTTGTTCCCCTATTTTTCCCATTCATGCGCCCCTATTGAACTGGCTCAGTGGACTTTTAACAGCTGCAATCTAGCTACTGATGATCTTGTATTACACATGTGACACAAATTTTGTTCCTGGGTTCTTATCATATTTCCCCAACAGGATAAGCCTAAAAATGATGGAAAATAATAATAAAAGTGTTTAAACTTTGTTTTTGTGTTTAGGAGAGCAAATTAGTATATTTTGAAAGACTTTAACATGCAAAAGCCAGAATGACATAAGAGATTAGTGGAAATGACGTCACCATTGTAAAGACATGATAATTGTTCATTGTTTAAAACTATGCCTTTCCCAATCAGTTTGATTGCAGGCTTTGTATCTGTTAACATCGGTTTTGTGTTATTTTTTGCCATTATTTACTAAATATTTCCTCATGGCACTGCAAGCATCCTTCTGATGCATTTTGTTTTGTCTGTGGTGAATTCATAAAGACAAGAGCAAAAAAAAATAGTGTATACATCTGTTAGGATGTGTGATGCCTATAAAGCTTATTTTGGTATGTCAGTAGGGGATCAAGATAAATCCTGCACTCCTCACTTCACCTGTGAACACCTTAGAAGACTTTGGAAGGTAAAACCCACTATTCCATTTCATTGAATTAATTAGGTCTGTAGCATGGAAATTGAGGGAGAATGGGTTGAGGTGCTATGGACACGTAATGAGAATTTCAGGTATTCAGGTGGTCAGAAGCACCCAGGGCAAGGGAAAACTGAAGCAGACATGGGAGCAAGCTGTGCATAGGGATATGGTGGTGTGTGGGGTGGACAGGGACCTGGTGGAAGATAGGAGCGAGTGGAGGGCTAGAACCCATTTACCCGACCCTGCCACAGGCGGGATAAGGTTATGATGATGATGGTCTCCATAAAAATGGCAAGTTTTCTTTTATCATTAATTTGTGAATCACATTTAAGTTTGTTCAACATGACTTGGGGTTTTTAGTTTTGTAATAAACATGATACTACAATAATGTACAAAGTACGACCTCAAAGAAAGAAATTTATTTTCACACTAGGAAGTGGAGTTTGGGCATGTGCAAGTGCACAACTGAATTACCCCACCGAAGGCTAGGCGCACACTATAGTCAAGACTGTCTGATGGCAGGCTGTGGGCTTAGCTCAGGCAATGAAAACCAATGGGTAGCAAGGGGTCTAATAGAGAAAAGTGATTAACAGCTACACAGGGTGTTTCTTTTAAAGTAACCAATGCCTTTTTTAAAAATTCTATGAGATATGAGATAAAATGGTTAGGAAAAAGTTATAGTTGATGGAGGGGGACAATCACTTCCTAAAACAGTTCAGAAATTTTGGCAGCAGTTTTTTCAGGACAATGCAAAGTTACATTTTTTTCAATACATAGGGGTAGTTTTAACTATCACATCGCATAGCTCTAAAAACATGTGAAATTTTGATATATCATGTTCCTTTACCTAAAATTAAAAATACACCTTCAAAACTGCATTAATAAGTGTGCACCAATGGCCCAGGGCTTCCCAGGATGTCTCAGGTTGGACCTCAGCAATTTGTCGCTCTTAGACGCTTCAAATAGCTAGCATTGAGCTAACGTGGATTGTGGCACCTTGCCTTGTGCTCCAAGTTAGCTAGTTGGAGTGGTTAAGAGCGACAATTTGCTGAGCTGCATACCTGAGACAAAATCTGAATAGCTAACTTGGAGCGGTTAAGAGCGACAATTTGCTGAGCTGCATACCTGAGACAAAATCTGAATAGCTAACTTGGAGCGGTTAAGAGCGACAATTTGCTGAGCTCCAACCTGAGACATCCTGGGAAGCCCTGCCCCTGGTGCCACACCTGCATTGTTGGAATGGACCAGACGAGCTCTTCTTCTCCTCTATGCATGATGATTGCATACCATGATTTTTTCGGCTATGTCCACCACCCCCCCCTCCGGCTACCTCTAACATGATCATTCCTAATTCAACCAGCTCTAGACACGCCACACATGTACCACTGCATTCGCATGTCAGCTACTTGCATTCTATTTACATGGCTCTTCCTCGCGGCCCAGCACTCTGATCCATATAGCATAGCATAGCTGGCCTAGCCACTGCCCTGTATAACTCCCCTTTCCACTTCATTATGACCCAAATAAATTGTTCCAAATAAAACAATTTGGATTTTCACTCTGGTTTTTTATTTTGCAACCAATCAGACCTTAAATAAATAGCCCTGTATTTCCTTTTCGAGTACCTCAGCCAGAAAGATGAATAAAACCCCTTTTGAAAAACCTGAATGCGAAGGAAGAAGAAAGAAAAGCTTTTTAAGTTCAAAAAGGACGAATGTTTACTGGCATTAATAAGATAAAATCCACAAATCTGAATCTTCTATTTTTCTTTTCCAGTTCTTCGACCAAGGAAAGAATCTACATAAGAGTTATCATTTGAATTTTAATTTGATTTACTTACCATTTTGTATCCCAGTGATCCACAACTGGCGGCCCACGGACTCCTTGGGGTCCATGGGTGCGAAATATTGCAATTTTATTGAAATATTTAAAACAATTAAAGTAATGTATGTCTTATTTTTAATAGTTTACATCCCTATGACCTCATGCCCTTATCCCGGCTGTGGCAGGATCGGGTCTGTGGGTTCTAGTCCTCCACTCCCATTTATCTGAACATCCACTGATTGGTGGCGCCCCAGCCAGGCGTCTGGAATCCACAGGAATATTGGCAGCACTGTCTGTGGGGGGATGCCCACCTACCCCTGCAGGTAAATTAATCTATATATACATAACTTTATTGAAAAAACTTGTTGTAATATCAATTTTTATCACAAGGGTGAACCACCAAACTTGAGGCACACTTTCAGGGGTCTGCGATATCAAAAAACGTTGGGAACACTGTTGTAACCTATGATTTTATAATCAATATAATTAGTTGCTTATGTTAGTATCAAAGACGGCTCGTGGGGCAGGCAAACCTAGACGGCTGATTTCAGAAGTACTTCCTTGCCATGCAGTCTATCGGTCGTTTAAAATGTTCATAGTCCTGGGGTTCCCAAATTTCTCTGATTGGTTGGGCCTTTTCTAAATGCCAAGTGCGTGAGGGACGCTTGGACAATTTAGAACTGCATTAAATTCAATGGGGCGGCGGCGATGGACCCACTTGCCTAGGGCGCCTGAAACTCAGGAGCCGGCCCTGGTTAGTATATTATGTTTGTAGAAATTATTTATGGTAGCTAACTGCATTCAGCTTTAGGGTGAACTGCACTAGGTTGTGGCAGGTGGCTTGTTGAAGCAGTGAATTTGTGCTCCATTACTTTTTTCTACTTTTGGGAAGATTCAACAAATTCTACAGGAAGATATCGCCATTTCCAAGGTGGCTACCTCCAAGTGCAAGTAAAGGTAGGGCTGTGGACGTGTGTAGAGCGTTTCAGTGGCTTCTGGGAAGTGGTTGGGCTGGTTAGGCATAACCTTGCATCCTTTTCTGCTGTGGGGCGTCCCATCATTCTGTAGCATGGCCTCTGTTATTATTATTACCATTATTAGTTCTATTGTTGTTGTTTTGTTGCTGTTGTTAGTGTTGGGGTTGCTGTTGTGGGGGTGTTATTTTTTAGCATTGTTATTGATTTTGTTGCTGGGGGATATTCAGTAGTGCTGCATCCCTCTGTCATAGAGTGGGCATGTTTTGTCAGGTGAATGTGAGACCTCCACTCACTTGACAATGACAATACCTCTCATGAGTGTCTCCTGTGAGGTTGGATGGCCCCCCTCACAGATGGCCCTGTCAATATTACTGCAGGTTCTGGACGTCTGACTGGGGTGCCCCCAGTCAGTACTGTCACACCAAATAAGGGACTCGACTATGACTAGGGATGTGGAATATGGGGACCATCTCATGGAAAACTGGGGAGCTAGTTGCAACCCTAAAGCATAGGAAAATAAACATTGCATTCCTACAAGAGACAAAGAGAAAGGGTAATAGGTTGCAGGCGCTGGGGGGATACAAGCTGATATATATAGGTAGTGAAGAGGGGCAAAATGGGGTGGGTATTATATTATGAAGCAATTTGCAGCAGGGGATCCCTTCAGTCAGGAGAATAAGCAGTAGGTTAATGTTAGTTACTGTAGTTTGGAAGGGTATAGGGCTCCACCTCATAAGTGCATATGCCCCCCCC
>JAAFCE010001963.1:21915904-21953901 GCA_013389805.1 Trigoniulus corallinus | reverse complement strand
CCCCCCCCAAGCAGGGCTGGGTGACACCATTAAAGCAGCATTTTGGGGGATGATTTTGATGAGGTGGTATAATCAGTAGACAGCACAATTAGACAGGGCAAGGAAAATGAGCAACTGGTTATTGGGTGTGACTTTAATGCACACGTTGGTAATGAGGGTCTGGGATATGAGGAGGAACATGGGGGATGTGGGTATGGAATGATCAACCCTGAGGGGCAGAAGGTCCTTGAGGCAGCAAGAGCACATACATTAGCCAATACATGGTTCAAAAGGAGGGATAAGCACCTAATCACTTTCCAGTCACCATAGGGGAGATCCCAAAATGACTTTTTCATGGTTTGGAAGTAGCACAGAGTAGAGATCCAAGGCTGTGGGTGCTACCCAGTAAAGATTTCCAGAAGGAAAGTGGCCATAAGCTGCTCATGATGGAATTACAAATGAAGGGGGCAGTTAGGCTACATACTTGGAAGGGAGAATCAGTTATTCAGTGGTGGAAATTGCTCAGCAAGGCAGATGATTTCAGGCAGGAGGTTCTCAGCCAGGTCAACTGGGACTGGGATGGGTCAGCCAATGCCATGTCGGACAGAGTTGCTAGGAAGATCAGATGTGGAGAGGCACTGTTAGGTAGGGGTAGAGTAGGAGGAACTTATCAGGGAGGGTAGACATGGTGGTGGAATGAGGAGGTGGAAGCTGCCATTAAACTAAAGAAGGTAGCTTTCCATAGGTGGAGGGAAATGAAAATCGCCAGCAGGACCATTGCCCTGGCAAAGTACCAGAAGTATGAGGACTTATTTGAAAAGTTGGAGACAAAAGAAGGAGGGAAAGCAGTTTTTAGACTGGCGAAGACCAGGGATAGAACTAGTAAGGATGTTACCAGGGCTATAACAGTCAAGGATAACAATGGTAGGGTCCTGTTCCAACCAGTAGAGGTAATCAATAGGTGGGAGGAATACTAGCACAGCCTCTTAAATACTGCTACCTGTGCAGCAGTCACTGACACTAATGCAACGATTATTTGGTATTAGCAGTACCCATTTTTCCTGAGCCACCACCCATGTCAGTACTAGCTGGGCTTGCATTGCTTAACTTCATTGATCAGACAAGAACTGGTGTGTCCAACGCAATTCGCCACTCCCATGGCTGAAGTGGAGTTCTATGTGACCGCCAGGTCCCAAGAAAGTTGAAGGGCAAGGTTTAGAAAACGGTTGTTAGGCATGCTTTGCTGTATGGCTCAGAGTGTTGTGCAGTTAGGAAGGACCATGAAAAGAGAATGCAAGTGGCAGAGATGAGAATTCTGCGCTACATGACTGGGATGTCACGAGCTGATAGAGTCAGAAGTGATTATGTCAGGGGCAGTTTGGGCATGGGAGACATCACAGTTGATGTGGTATGGGTATGTGATGAGAGAGGAAGAGGATATGGATTTGGTCGTTATGGATTTGGTCGTGATCGGGGGCACCAGGGGTAGGGGAAGACCAAAACGGACATGAGAGCAGGTAGTGCAGAGGGACATGGATACATGCGAGGTGGAGAGAGACATGGCGGGGGACAGGCGCAAGTGGAGATTAAGAACCCACAGACCCGACCCCGTCGAGAGTGGGTGGAGGGTATGATGATGATGAGCTGCATTCAGCTTTAGAGAATTTTTTCTTTTCATTTCATTTGTTTAATCTGGAGGTCACCAGGTGGTGGGCATACTAGTGGTTGGGTTGCCTCATGCTTTTGCTATTTTTGGCGATTTTTTTAAGTGTCTTGCAACAAGAAGGAGGGAAAAAGACCACCCTTGGTGGCGAAAGTTCAGAAGGTCCTGTGTAATGTAAGGCTGTGATACTTGGGTGCGTTTTGTGGGGCAGAAGAGTCGATGCGAGGTTTGGCTGTTTAAGCCTAACCTTGCAGTTGGGCTCCAATGCCCACAGCGTAACCTAACCTTGCAGTTGGGCTCCAATGCCCCCAGCAACGATATTCTTAATCTAAATAATTAATTAATGTAAGGAATGATAGTTTAGTTATTATGATTTAGTTATAATATATTTTTTTATTCATATTAGTACTTGTTGCTGGTAGGGTATTGTGTTGCATGTTACTGTGTCACCTTGTTGTTTGCATGTTTACATGCCATCCTTGGACAGCATCTCACTGCAAAGGCCAGCATGGCTATGGTCTGCAGTCATCCATGGTGGGCAAGTGGACCCTGGGCTGCCTTCATAAGGAGGCTGTAATGTTACAGGGGTCAGGACCTCAGACCCTGTGGCAGGTAGCATACTGAGCGTCCTCTGTGGGGTAGGCCAACATTCCAGGCCAATGCCTGGATGGGGTGGTCCCAGTCAGGGCATGTTCAGACAGCACAGGGGCAAATCTTACACTGGGAACTTGGAATTTGGGGACCCTTCCTGGCAAATCAGGAGAATTAGTCACTAAATTAAAGTGAAGGAAGATTCAGGTAACTTTTCTCCAGAAAACTAGTTGGAAGTGGAATAGATCACAGACCTTTGGTGAGGAATGCAAACTTATATATGCAGCTAGTGAAGGAGGACAAAACGGGGTATAGTATTACATAGGGAGTTAGTGCCCCATGCAAGTGTGCATGAACCCACAAACGTGGGTTTCAGGATGGATGTTGAGGACCTGGTGCACTCACTAGAGGCTGAGGTAGGGCAATGTCAATGGAATGAGAAACTGGTTATTGGTGGGGATTTTAATGGCCACGTGGGCAATGATAACCAGGGTTATGGGAGGGTCCATGGGAGTATGGAACAGTTAGCATAAACGGACAGTGAATCCTCAACACAGCAAATGCACTAGGCCTTGCATTGGCAAATACCTGGTTTAGGAAGACAGACAAGCACCTAATCACATTCGAGTCACCACAATGGATGTCTCAGATAGATTTCATCATGGTTAGAGGGTGGCATCAGAGGTCCATGATTGCAGGGCACTCCCCAGTAAAAATTTCCAAAAGGAATGTGGCCATAGGCTACTTATGGTAGAAATCCCTGTTAAAGTGGCAGGCAAGGCACATTCTTAGAAAGGAGAGCATCAAGTCATCAAGTGGTGGAAACTACCTACCAAAACAGGAATTTGTTCAAGAATTGCACAGGCAGGTAAATTGGGATTGGGAAGGGACAGCTGAAGCCATGTGGGACAGGGACACCAGAAAATTTAAAATTTGTGGGAAATTCATTTTGAGGCAGGGCATAGGGATACAGGCAGACATGGTGGTGGAATGAGGAGGTAGAAGTAGCCATCAAGCTAAAGAAGGCTACTTTCCACACGTGGCAGGAGATAGGGGACCAGGAGTCAAAGACTCAATATAGGCTGGCCAAAATCACTTCTGGAGGGATCAATGCCCTGGCCAAGCACCAGAAGTATGAGGCCCTCTATGAATAGCTAGGTACAAAGGAAGAGGAGAGAGAAGTTTTCAAACTGGCCAAGGCTAGAGATAGGGCAGCTGCAGACATATCCCAAGCCATAACAGTGAAGGACAGTGAGGGTAGGGTCCTGCTATCCCCACTGGGGGTAAAGAGGAGGTGGGAGGGGTACTTCCAGAACTTCTTGAATGCAGTGGGGGAGATGAGGAACTCTCCACCTATCCTGCATTGGCATCAGTTGTGTAGGGTGTAACAGAGGAGGAAGTAGCCAAGGCACTTAGGTAGATGAAAGGCTGAGAAGCTGTAGGTGCAGACGGAATCCCCATTCGAGTGGGGCACAGCCTAGAGAAAACAGGTACCAAATGGCTCAGGAAACTTTTCAGTAAGATAGCTAGTGGAGATAAAATGCCATCCAAATGTTGGGAGAGTTGGATAGTACCACTCTTCAAGGGCAAAGGGGATGTCCAAGATAGTGGTAGCTATAGAGGTACAGTATTAAGCTAATGAGCCACTCCATGAAGCACTGGAAGAGAGTAATGGAACCATGCCTCCAGGGTAGAACAAGTGTCCATTAGAATCAGCTTGGGTTTATGCCAGGTAGGTACACAATGGAGCCAATCTTCATTCTGAAGCAGATGGTAGAAAAGTATAGGGCAGCAAAGAAAGACCTCCACACCATCTTTATTGACCTGGAGAAGGCCTTTGCAGTGTCAAACGATAGGTACCATAAAATCTCACGTAATGCCCATGGATTATACACAAAGCTTAGGGTCATTTAGTGCAGACTATATGTGAGGGCAGACTATATATGAGTGCGGACTATAAATGAAACCAGGGGTTCTGAATGACAACTGCTCCTCATTTACTGAACATTTTATTAAACTTAACAACACGACTTTACACAGTATGTTCTTTTTTATATGATAATGCATAATAAAATCTTTCACATTTCAATTTCATCGTCAGAGCAATTTGACATTTCATGTTCAAATTCATTTAGTCCATTTCCCCTACAAGTTGTGCCACTGGCTACAGTAGGAATTTTAAAGTGTGTACTATACATGAGTGTGGACTAAATTTGAAACATACCCATCACTATTGTGGACTATATTTGAGATGTGGACTTTACGTGAGATTTTATGGTAGTTTGGGAAGTATTACAAAAAAGGGTAGTAGAAGAAGGGTTCATTTGTATAATCCAGGATATGTATGATGGTTCCATAGCCATGGTAATGACACTATGGAGAAACACTGGGGGCTTTCCAGTGAAAGTTTGGGTGGACCAAGGTTCTGCACTTAGTCCATACCTTTTCAACCTGGTTATGAACAAAATGACTGCAGAGAACAGATAGAAAAGGGACTAAACGATGCTAGATGACCATTTAACTTTCAATTGGGAAGGTCAGGGAAATAATGGTGACATACGTTCAAGGGGCAAACTGGTGAAAGAGGTGCAAGAGGCAAAGTACATAGGATCAACGTTCCAAAGCAATGGGGAGATAGACTTGGATGTGACCTGTAGAATCAATGGGGGTGGCTGAATATGGAGGCAGGCAAGTGTAGGCCTGTGCGATAGGAGGATCCCCATCAAGTTGAAAGGAAAGTTCTACAGGGCTGAGGTTAGGCCAGCTATGCTCTATGGATCGGAGTGCTGGGCAGTGAGGAAGAGCCATGTAAATAGAATACAAGTAGCCGAGAGACGTATGCTGCAGCACATAAGTGGGGTGTCGAGTGCTGATAGAATTAGGAATGTGTATATTAGAGGTAGTCTGGGGGTGGGGAACATCGCCAATACGATGAGGGAGACTAGGCTGAGGTGGTATGGTCCCGTCATGAGAAGAGAGGAATATGAGCGCATTAGGTGTAGCCCATGAAAGCAGGTTGTCGGCAGCACCCAGGGAAGGGGGAGAGTTAAGCAGACGCGAGAACAGGCTGTCCATAAGGACATGGCAGTGTGTGGGATAGATGGGGACCTGGTGGGGAGTAGACGGGGGTTGAGGGCTAGAACCCACACAACCGACCCTACCACTGGTGGGATAAGGAGATGATGATGAAGGTTTGATGTGTTTAATCTGAAATTTCTTGCTGCGCCACCCGGTATATACTGTGAATACCGGGTGGCACGGTAAGTAACTACCCATGAATTTGCTTGGCTGTGATTTTCTCATTGGGACCATTTAGATTTCATGGGTCATTGTCGAAATAGAGAGCAAAATGTAAAGTTATTTCAATTCTAGTCTATGGGAATCCCATACTTTCCTATGGAGCTACATTTTGACACTCTTGACAATGGGAAGTATTTTGTCAGATTAATTACGTTGGATTTCACTCTTTGGAAAGTTTTAGTTATTTTTTTTATTAGAAGTGAAGCAGGGTCATCCCACCTGTAGCACGGTCGGGTCTGTGGATTCTAGCCTTCTACTCCCGTCTATCTCCCACTAAATCCCCGTCCACCCCACACACTACCATATCGTTATGGAGAACCTGTTCCCACGTCTGCTTAGGTCTTCCCCTGCCCCAGGTGCTTTCAACCGCCTACCTTCCTAAAATGGACCTAACAAGCTCCTCCTCCTCTCCTCTCATTTTGTTACCATACCACCTCATCTGCCAGCCCTCATTCTTTTCTGCAATATCCACTACCCCAAGACTCATCCATTACCAAAATGAAAAGGTATGGACTGAACCTTGGTGCACCCCAACCTTCACTGTGTTTCCCCTAGCATTTTCCCAAGCAGCGACTGCTCTAACACTTATGCCGCCCCAGAAATCATCATCATCATCATCATCTCACCCTTCTCCCGCCTGAGGCAGGGTCGAGTCTGCGGGTTCTAATCTTCCACTCCCGCCTATCGTCCACCAAGTCCCTCCCAACCCCTCACGCCTCCATGTCCCTCTCCACCACCTGTTCCCACTTCCGTTTTGGTCGTCCTCTACCCCTACTGCCCCAATTACCTGTAGTCCCACAATGGACCTAATAAGTTCCTCCTCTCCCCTCCTCATCACATGCCCATACCACCTCAAACGCTTTTCTCTCATCTTCTCTGCAATGTCTCCCACCCTCAAGCTACCTCTAACGTAACACTGTAGAACAGCCAAAAAAATACGGAAACACCAATAGAGCTATTTTATGTATTTTTGTATGCTGTTTACGAAAATTACTTTCGTTTTACTGTGCGACCCTCAAATTTTTTGTAATTCCCATTTTTAAATGTTAGTGACAGTAGTCAATAAAGCAGTAAATGACATACAGTACGAAAGAAATCTGCCTGTATTTAGCCTACCTATTGTCACTAGCCAGCTATTAGTCTTAGGTAGGCCTACTAGGGTGCAGCTAGTGACCAGTTGATAGTGGAGATTTGTTTCCCTGACAGATTAGTGAGCCACTGGGAACATGATTGCATTCCAATTTAATTGAATACACTGCAAGCAGCCCTTTGAGGTCAAATTGGCAGTGGAGAGAATGAATCTCATTCCTAGTTTGTAACCTACCTGAAGCATAGCATCTATTGTCATGCATTGCCAACCTACCTTTCTTGCAGAAAGTTCGCCACATTATCCTCACCGAGAGCGTTCCATTGCCAAATGACCCTTGGGAAAAGACCAGTAATACAATTCTGTTTGTGCCCTGATCCCCTTCAATTTGAATGGATGATCATTTCTCCCTCTATACTCTGCAAGGGATAAGCTGCCTAAGACTTTCTGTGATCATGTGTGAGAAACTCCATCTTTGAGAAAAGTGATGTAACACAATTCTTGCTGCCCTCCTTTGAATCTTTTCAATTTCCCAAGATAAACCCTGCCTAAAAGGGATACCAAATTGGACTACAATACTCTACACTTGGCCATACCAGTGAAAAACATTCCTTGGTGATGTCTCCTAGGACTCTACTAATCAAACGGAGGGCATGCCCAGTATTCCCAATAAATTTGTCTGTGTGCTTCCTCCAGGTGACCCTAGTATTTAGAATAATGTCAAGGAACTTCTGGATCTCAAACCTCTTAACCCTCACACCACCTATGCAATAAGCAAGATCCAATCGCCTTCAGGTCCTGCTTATCATAAGAAAGCTACATTTGTGCAGGTTTAATGGCAGTGACTCCCACTTTATGCTCCAGGTATACATCTTGTTTAGGTTCTGTTGCAATTCTGTACAGGAAGATAACCCTTCATCCGCCACCCTTGCAATGCAGGTGCCATCTGCAGATAGCCCTATGTCATTAACATAAATGCCCTATATCATGTCAAGTCCTATATTATTAACATAAATTATGTAGAGTATGATATCTGATGTATGATGTCCATTCGCAATTAATGTTTTAATGGAACTTCAGCCCTATGAATTACCAGAGAACCTGAAGTCCTATACCCGTGTGTGCCCGGGGTAGAATAGGCACACTGCATACCTGCATGTCATAAGAGGTGACTAAAAGGGGTGACTTTTTCTTGCCCCTGATTGGATGACACCACTATCGTCATTGGCCATTACTTGTGTCCTGGACAGGACGATACCATCATGGTGGTTGTCATTGTCCTTGCATCCTTTACTGGATGACTGACTTGGTCTCGGTCGATGTAGGCTCCTCACTCATGTGACCGTAAACAAACGCTTACCTGCGTGTTTGCCATGCATGGAGACCCGCACCCCTGGGAAAAGTGGATCCTGGTGATTGAGGAGGTGCATGTCCTGCGATGTCTCTGAGCCACCCCACACTTGTGGTTTGGCTGACAGACATCGAGGATTAAGGCTGCGGCCTAAAGCCCCAACACATCACTTTGGCCACAGCTTCCAGGGAAATCGGGAGGCCAAGGCAGTAGCCTGGTCTAGGTCAATCGTCCGGGGGTGCATAAGTGGTTATGCCTCCTAGGGTGACTGAAAGTGGACCGGCAGTCAACCCCGATGCTAATGGTCCGGTACTCCGGGATTATGCCACCCTAACAGTATACTGCCCGAGGAATCTTGGCGACCCGAATGGGCATCCCCTCATTTTGCTCCGTGTGGTGGGTAAGACCTACAGGCAGTGAACACATAATTATTTCAAATTATGGCAACTATAAAACAGAGGCTGGGGGCCTCTACAAATAACCCCAGCCCTCCCCCTTCTTTACTTTTATTGACTTGTGTTGAGCCGGAAAATGGCGGGCTCGGTCCCACCCGAGTGGGCCAGCTGCCACTGAGCTAATGGAGACATGTACTGGTCCCACAAAGAGGCTGCGTTCCCCCAGTAAGCCAACTGGATCAGGGAACGAACCTGTGGCGTCTATGGCATTGGCACCTGCCCTAAACAAGAGGCAACGACCTCTTAGCCTTAAGGTGCAGGGTTCCACCACCGATGCACAGCATGTTCCTTCATCTAAGATTTTAGGTGCAGTCAAACAACCATCCATACCTTCTTCCTATCCTCCCCGGTTTATTTCCATCTCTGGGGAGGATGGTGCAGCCTTCAGGGAGGCGTCGCCGTTCCTTATTGCCAAAGCCATCAAGGGCATTACCCGGTAATTTGACCTCGGTCAAGAAACTGCGCAATGACACCTTGTTGGTGGAGGCATCTACCCCCACCAGACTGACGCATTACTAAAAATGCGGAAGCTCGGTGACATCCCCATTGTGGTCGAACGCCATCTCACCTTAAACACCTGTAGAGGTGTGGTGCAGTGCCCTGACCTATGCAGGGAATCAGAAGAGCAAAAAGCGGAGGAGCTTAGGGACCAGGGTGTGGTGGCTGTCGGGATGGAGAATCCCGCTCATCTGACACCTTGGTGCTGACCTTTGGTAGGCCCAAGGTGCCAGAGTACATCATGGCTGGCTACCTCCTCTTGCCTGTACGTGCCTTCATCCCGAGCCCACTCCGGTGCTTCAAATGCCAGCGACATGGCCATGGACAGAATTCGTGTTCTGCCAAGGCCATGTGTGGCACTTTTGGACAAGGTGACCACTCCCCTGAGTCTTGAAAGACTGCACCTTTTTGTATAAACTGTAAGGGCAACCATCCCGCCTCTTCTAGGGATTGCCCCACTTGGCTGCAGGAATGTGCGATCCAGGAGTTGTGTGTCCAGAAGGGTATTAGCTTTCAGGATGCGTGGCGGCTGCTAGCCTCGCCAGGGACCCCCAGTCATGGGGTGTCCTATGCAGGTGCTGCCAAGGCAGCTGCTGTGACATCTGTCTGCACCCAGACGGACACCCTACCTCAGCTCCCCCCTCTCATTCGTTTGACGCCCCCTCATGCCCGCGGGGTTACTGGGGTGCCGGTCTGTGCCAGCATTGGCTGCCAGACGGACTCTGACCCCACTTCCATGGCCTCTTCCGGCTCAACCACCGCCTCTTGCCCATGTATGGGCCCCCCCAATGATGGCAGTACCGACTTCTTTGGAGGCCCCAGATGCCACTCATCAAAGAGAGGCATCTCCCTTGAAGGCCTCCAGCCCTGTCTCAGCCCAGACAGCCCTCACCATGGAGAGGGTGGGGGGTGATACAGGAGAAAAGAAAGTAGGGACACTCCCCACTACTGCCATGGGGCGGGTGTCCTTGGCTCATCCACCCAAGCTCTCTGGCCAATGGCAGAGAGCACGGGGTGGTTTCATGCCCAAACTCGGGCAAGATGGGGATTCCTCCTTCAAGATGGATGAGGATGAATCAATTGAAGGCGTCCCTCCCTTTTCTGCAGTGGGACGGAGAAAAGGGAGGAATAGAGACAAGCCGCCTAAGTCCACTTCATGGTAAATTTCCTACAATGGAACTGTCGAGGGTTTTCCCACAAGAGGGACGAGATCGCACTGCTGATCTCAAGGCACAACCCTGTCTGCATCTCCCTCCAGGAGATCCTGTGTCGCAGTGATAATCCCATTTCGTTACAGGGGTACACTGTATATGCAGACACCCGGCAGCAAGGAAGCCACCCTGTGGGAGGGGTGGCTATCCTTATCTGGAATGGGTGCATGCCAGTGGCGTTGCAGACGCCTCTGCAAGCAGTGGCGGTCTCATTGCAACTGGATGTGCCCACCACTCTGTTCCCTCTACATGACTCCCTCTATATGACTCCCTCAGTGCCCAGCTTCCAAGACCTTTCTTGATTATGGGTGATTTTAATGCCCATAATCCCCAATGGGGCTCGGACAGTCATAACCCCCAAGGGCGACTTGGGTAAAAATGAGTGTCACATAATGGCCTCATTGTTCTAAACACAGGTGCCTCCACACATGTCATGACTGCCACTGGTGGTCTCTCATGTATAGACCTATCCATCTGCTCTCCTCGCTTGGCACCAGGTTTGCAGTGGGAGGTCTTGTCAGACCCTTGTGGAAGTGATCACTTCCCCTTCAGGATTAGCAGTGTAGATGGGGCATTACTCCAACGTGCACCACAGTGGTGTCTGCATCGGGCGGACTGGGAGGAGTTCGCCCGTCGTATCTACTTTTGCCCACTGTGTGATTTTGATGGGGTCAATGACCTAGTGAGTCACTTCAAGAAGTGGTGGTCGGAGCGTCATTGGCATCCATCCCCCAGACCTTGTGTAACCCACCACGAGCACGGGTTACATGGTGGACAGAGGATTGTCGGAGTGCGATTCGGGCTTGCCGATGTGCCCGCTGCTTCCAATCTCTTCCTACCAACGCCAGTCACATCAACTATCTCCGAGCCTGGGCATATGCATGATGGGTGAACACTCCTCATGGAGTCAGTATGTCTCCTCACTTACCAGTCACCAGTTACCAGTCCCAGTGGCTGAGGAACTGGGAAGGACGTTTGCAGCCGTCTCCAGTTCCCAGCACTACACGGCAACATTTATGCAGTTCAAACAAGCTGCAGAACGCCACCCACTTAATTTTCCTGGGGGTGTCGCTGAGGGGTATAACAATCCATTTACCCCTTGGGAGCTGCAGGCAGCTCTAGAAAGAGCCAGGGATACTGCCCCTGGACCAGATAGCATCCACTATCAAATGCTGTGACACCTACCAGAGAAAGGTGTTAGATACCTCCTTGAGGTATTGAATTACATTTGGCAGCAGAATGAAATCCCTGCAGGTTGGTGAGAGCCTACTATAATCCCACTGCAAAAACCTGGGAAGGGTAGTAGCCTTCCAAAAAATTACAGACCAATTTCATTGACGAGCTGTCTTTGCAAAACCATGGAACGCATGGTGAATTGGCGCCTGGTGTGGTATCTTGAACGGCACAACCTTCTTGCCAATGCCCAATGTGGCTTCCGTGCTGGCAGGTCTCCAGTGGATCATCTGATCTCACTGGAGACTGCAGTACGTGAGGCCTTTCTCCACAGACAGCACTTAGTGGCTGTCTTCTTTGATGTGGAGAAGGCATATGGTACCACATGGCGCCATGGTATACTGGAGACCTTGCACCGGTGGGGGCTCAGGGGTAATCTGCCCCTCTTCCTCCATAGCTTTTTGTCCGAACGGACCTTCAGAGTGCGTGTGGGTAACACCTACTCCTCGGCCTTCCTGCAGGAGAATGGTGTCCCACAGGGGAGCGTCTTGAGTGTGACGCTCTTTGCAGTTGCAGTGAACGGCCTACCATCTTCCATCAACCTCCCTGGTACAGTTGTCCCTATTCGTGGACAACTTCTCTATCAGGTACCGGGCTGCCATGATGCACAGCATTGAGCGCCAGCTGCAACTGGCAATAAACAGTGCCAACGAGTTTGCCACCTCTCATGGCTATATGTTCTCCCCTAACAAAACTATTGTCATGCACTTCTGTCGTAAGCGAGGTCTTCACCCTGAGCCTCAGATTACCCAGGATGGCTGCCTCCTGCCAGTTGTAGAGGCGACCCGGTTTGTTGGTCTCCGTTTTGACAACAGTCTGACATGGGTCCCGCACGTGAAGGAGCTGAAGGCTAAGTGCCTTCGCTCCCTTAATATTCTGTGGTGCCTGCATGGAACTTGTTTTGGGGCACAAAGAACGGTGATGCTTCGACTCTACCGGTCACTCGTTCGATCATGTCTCGATTATGGCTGCAGCATATATGGCCTGGCTGCTACATCTACTCTCCAGATGCTGGACAGTGTTCATCACACTGGCATCCGGTTGTCCATTGGGGCGTTCCACACAAGTCCAGTAGTCGGCCTTTATGCTGAGACTGGTGAACCACCACTGACTGTGTGGCGGCAGTACCTTGCAGCTGCATATATTTTGTGGCTGAAAGGTCAGCCACCGCACCCTACACACCCGGGCGTCTTTAGTAACACTATGTACCGGCCATTCGACTGCTGCCCAGGGGTTCCCCCTCCATTCGGTGTGCAGTGGGTGGACAGTCTTACCAGCCTGGGTGTGACTATGCCTAAGGTGCAGCATGTACTGCCGGCCTCTGTGCCACCCTGGACAATGCCAGAGCCAAGTTTAGATTTAATGCTTGCAGCCTTACCCAAAAAGAAGTACCAATAGGTCAGTGTACCAACAAGAGTTGGACGCCTCTCTTGGACCTATTGAGGCCATGTTTTTATTTACACGGATGGGTCGAAGGATGGCTCCTCGGTGGGATGGTCAGTCTTTACAAGTGGTTATCTAATAGGGGGCCGCCTCCGAGGCGTTGCCAGTGTCTTAACTGCAGAACTCACAGCTCTGCACTGGGCACTGGATCCAACAGACAACAGAAAACAACAAACAACAGACACTTTGTTGTTGCGACTGACTCCCTATGGTCCCTTCAGCTGTTGCACACCCTATATGGCAGACATGCCATCATCCAGGGTGTGCACAGATTGCTGCTTGTGATTCGTAAGCAGGGCAAGACAGTGTTGTTTATGTGGGTCCCAGGGCATGTTGGCATCATGGGCAATGAAAGGGCGGATGCCCATGCCCGTCAGGTGGCCCACTTGCCAGATATGCCAAACACTGCTGTCCCTTCCTCCGATTCTCTCCCGATGGTGCAGCGGGCCATCCATGGCCAGTGGTGGTCACAATGGTTTGCAGAGACCACCAACAAACTCACACACTGAGGACACTCCAATGCACTGGGTGTCCTCGTGCCACCAGTCACGGAGGGAGGAGGTTGCGCTTGCTCGGCTGTAAATCGGTCACACGTTCCTCACCCACTCCTACATTCTATGGGGTGAGGATCAGCCATGGTGTGACTTCTGTTGGGAGCCTCTCACAGTGGCACATATCTTTAGTCACTGTGAGAGATACCGAGAACTTAGATGGCAACTGGGAGTCAGTCCAGAGCTCTCCACTTCACTTGGGGATAACCCCCAGGCAGTGGAGAACTCGCTGGTATTTGTGAAAGAGACTGGCCTCTTCCACAAAATTTGAATTATACATTGATTGTTTTTAGACATCTTTGCATTTATTCTTGAATTATTTTGGCTTTTGCCTTTTAATTTCTGTGTCTGTTTTGGCTTTTGCTGCATTTATTGTAATGTCTGGTTTTGGCTTTTGCTGCAGTTGTTGTCTGTGCGTTTTGGCTTTTGCCCCTCTGTACTGTAATGTATGTTTTGGCTGTTGCCTCTTTTATTGTTGTGTATGTTTGGCTTTTGCCGCTTTTATTGTTATGTATGTTTTGGCTTTTGCTGCTTTTATTGTTATTTCTGTTTTGGCTTTTGCTAATTTTACCTTTCTGTGTGTTTTGGCTTTTGCCTATATTAATTCTGAAATTTATTGGGCTATTGCCTTTTTAAGTGTTACAATTTTCAGTGTTTTACAGTTATTTATTACCACCATGGTGGGATGGCCATTTACACCCCCACCATGGTGTTTGTTTTTCTAGGCTATAATGATCTTTGTTGTTGATGGGCCCTTAAACACTAACAAACAACAACAATTGATCCTAGTGGCACTTGTTCATTTGTTTGTGTTCTAGGGCCCATCGACCACAAAGGTCATTAGGGCCCAGAAAGACAATCCCCATGGTGGGGGTGTATAGATCCAACCCACCATGATGACAATAAATAAGGGCAGTTCTTTTGTTTGAAGTTGATGGGCCCCAAAACACAAACAAACTGCCCCCATTCATTGTAATCATGGTGGGTTGGTCATCCACACCCCCAGTATGGTGACCATCCCTTTGGGCCCCAATGACCGTTGTAGTCAATGGACCCCAATACACAAACAAACACTGATCACTAGGGCCCCAAAAGACAAACACCATGTTTTGGGGTGCAAACGGCCCTCCCACCATGCTTAAAACGAATAAGGGCAAAAGGCCACTGAAAGTATTAAAAGTAAAATGGACAAAAGGTCCCTAAAAGTATTAAAAATAAAATGGGCAAAAGCCTAAACAGACAAAGATATAAAAAAAGGCAAAAGCCAAAACAGACAAAGCTAAAATGGGCAAAAACCTAAACAAACAAAGACATTAAAAAGAAAAAGCCAAAACAGATAGACATAAAAAAGGCAAAAGCCAAACTACACAAGGAAAAAATTCAAAAACGAGGTCTGAGTTAAATTTACAAGTGAGCTCTCAACCCCATGTGGGTTATTCCCAAGTGAGGTGGAGAGCTCTGGACTGACTCCCTGTCAGCATCTAAGTTCATGGTATCTCCCACAGTGACTAAAGATGTCTGCCACTGTGAGAGGCTCCCAACAGCAGTCACACCATGGTTGATCCTCACCCTGTAGTATGTAGCAGTGAGTGAGGAACGTGTGACCGATTTGCAGCCAAGCAAGCCCAACCTTCTCCCTCTGCAACTGGTGGCATGAGGACACCCAGTGCAGTGGAGTGTCCTTCAGTATGCAGAGTTTGCTGGTGATCTCCGCAAACCACTGGGACAGCCATTGTTCATGGATGGCTTTGTTTGTTTGTTTGTTTGTTGGTAATTAAGGTCCGGTCAACTACAAGGTCATTAGATACCCGTCCACTGCATAGTTCTAATGCATAGACTGCACAGACACTACACTAATGCAACGATTATTGGGTATTAGCAGTACCCAGTTTTCCTGAGCGACCACCCATGTCAGTACTAGCTGGGCTTGCATTACTTAACTTCAGTGATCAGACGAGAACTGGTGTGTCCAATGCTACTCGCTGCTCCCTTCATGGATGGCGCACTGCACCCTTCATGGATGGCGCACTGCACCATTGAGGAAGGGCATTGGAGGAGGGGACTGCAGTGTCAGGTGCATCTGGCAGGTGGGCCACCTGACGGGCATGGGCATCTGCCCTCTCACTGCCCATGATGCCAACGTGCCTCCGGGGCCCACCAAACAACACTGTCTTGCCCTGCTTACGAATCTGTGCACATCCTGGTCAGTTGCAACAACAAAGTGTGTGTTGTTCAGATATTGGATGAGTCCCTGGCGATGCCTGGAAGGCAGCACCCTATGCGATTACCAGTTGTAAAGACTTACCAACCCACAGAGGTGACATCCTTTTACCCACCCATGTAAATAAAAACATGGCCCTGATAGGTCAGAGAGAGGCGTCCAAACTGTTGTTGGTAAACTGACCTATCAGTACTGGTTTTGGGGAAGGCTACCAGCATCCAATTTAAATTTGGCTCTGGCACTGCCTAGGGCTGCACAGCGGCCGACAGTACAGGCTGCACCCTATGCAAAGTCACACCCAGACCAGTAAGACCATCCATCCACCACATGCAAAATGGAGGGTGAACTCCTGGGTGGTGGTTGAATGGCCTTTGCATAGTGTGACTAAAAACAGCTGGGTGTGTAGGGTGCTGCAGCTGATCTTTCAGCCACAAAATGTATGCAGCTGCCAAGTACTGCCACTGCACAGTCAGTGGCGGTTCACCAGTCTCAGCATAAAAGCCGAGCACTGGACTTGTGTGGAAGTACCCAATGGACAACCAGATGCCAGTGTGATGTAAACTGTCCAGAGCGGACAGGCCATACACGCCACAGCCATAATCGAGACGTGATCGAACGAGTGATCTGTAAAGCCAAAGCGTTACCATTCGATCTGTCCCAAAACCAATTCCCTGCAGGCACCGCAGAATATTCAGGGAGTGAAGGCACTTAGCCTTCAGCTCTTTCAAGTGCAGGACCCATGTCAGACAGCTGTAAAAATGGAGATCAAGAAATCAGGCTGCCTCTACAACTGGGAGGAGGCGGCCATTCCATGTAAGCTGAGGCTCTGTGTGGAGCCCTTGCTTACATCAGATGTGCATGACTGTTATTTTGTCAGGGGAGAACTCGTTGGCACTATTGAGTGCCAGTTGCAGCTGACTCTCAATGCTGTGCAAGGCTGTACCTGGTGGAAAAGTCGTCCAAAATTAGGGACGACTATACCCGGGGATGAACAAGGAGGGTAAGCCATCACCGCAACAGCAAAGAGTGTCACACTCAAAACGGTCTATTGTGGAACACCATTCTCCTGCAGGAAAGCCGAGGAGTAGGTGTTACCCAAATGCACTCTGAAGGTCTGGTCAAACAAAAAGCTACTGAGGAAGAGGAGCAAATTACCCCTGAGCCCCCGCCGGTACAAGGTCTCCAGTATACCATGGCGTCATGTGGTATCATATGCCTTCTCCACATCCAAGAAGACAGCCACAAATTGCTGTCTGTGGAGAAAGGCCTCATGTTCTGCAGTCTCCAGTGAGATCAAATGATCCACCAGGAACCTCCCAGAATGGAAGCAACACTGGTGCCATTCCAGATACCCCTCCAGGCGCCAATCAACTATGCGTTCAATAGTTTTGCAATGAAATGGGTCTATAATTTGTTGGAAGGCTACTATCCTTCTCAGGATTTTGGTGTGGGATTGTAGTAGCCTCCCACCAGCCTGCATGGACTTCATGCTGCTACCTTCATGCTATACCCGTTAGTGACACCACCAGAGAAGGTGCTTAAAAGGCATTCTGCAGTTTGATTGTGTTTTTCATGAAAGCTGCCGTGCAGTGCTGGGAACTGGAGACGGCTGCAAACATCCTTGCCAGCCCCTCAGCCCCCCCCCCCTATATGGCAGACGTAGATGTCTCCCTTGCAGAAGTAGACCAGAGCCACATGATGGTAAATACCTTCCTTGGATCTTCCTCAGCTTTTCCCAGACTTTCTTGGATGGCGTGTGACAGGTAAGTGAGGAGACGTTTGGCCTCATTGATTATCCGCTGTGCATATGCCTGGGCTCGGAGATAATCAATATGATTGGCGTTGGTAGGATGAGGCTGGAAGATGCAAAGGGCTTGCTGGCAAGCCCAGATCGTACTCCAACAGTCCTCCGTCCACCATGGCACCCGTGCTCATGGTGGGTTTCATGAGCTCTGGGGATGGATGCCATTGCTGCCCCAACCACCGCCTCTGTGAAGTGACTCATTTGATCATTGACCCCATCTTAATCATACAGTGGGCGAATGTAGATACAGTGAGTGAACTCCTCCCATTCTGCCCAACACAGACACCACCATGGTAGTTGTTGGGGTAGAGTCCAATGGGGCAGTGCCCCATCTCCACTGCTAATCTTGATGGGGTAGTGGTCACTTTCACAAGGGTCTGACAGAACCTCCCATTGCAAACCTGGTGCTAACCCCAGAGAGCTGATAGATAGGTCTATACATCAAAGAGTGACAGTCATCACATGCATGGGGGCATCTGTGTTCAGAACAATGAGGCCATTGTGTAACACCCATTGTTCCACATGGAGGTTTTGGGGGTTGCGACTGTCCGAGCGCCATTGAGGATTGTGGGCATTAAAATCACCCATAATAAGGAAGGGTATTGGAAGCTGGGCTGTGAGAGAGTCGAGGTCCGCCCATGGGATATCAATCTCAGGAGGCATGTAGAGGGAACATAAAGTGTTGGGCACATCCAGTTGCAGTGAGACCGCCACTGCCTGCAGAGGCGTCTGCAAAGCCACTGGCATGTGCATGCACCCATTCCGGATAAGGATAGCCACCCCTCCCACAGGTTGGCCATATAAAGTGTACCCCCCATAATAAAATGGGGGGTATCACTATGACGCAGGATCTACTGGAGAGAGATGCAGATGGGGTTGTGCTGTGAGATCAGCATTGTGATCTCGTCCCTCTTGTGGGAAAACCCTCGACAGTTCGATTGTAGGAGATTTACCTTCAAGTGGGCTTATTCTATTCCTCCCTTTTCTCCGTCCCACTGCAGAAAAGGGAGAGGTGCCTACAATTGGGTCTTTCTCCTCCATCTCGAAGGAGGAATCCCCATCATGCCCCAACTGGGGCATGCTGCCACCCAGTTCATTTCTACCATTGGGCAGAGAGCCTGGATGGACGAACCAAGGACATGCGCCCCACTGTGGGAGTGGGGTGTCCCCAGTTTCTTTCCTCCTGTCTCACCCACCACCCCATCCATGGAGGTGGCTGGCTGGGTTGAGCCAGGGAGGGAGGCCTTTAAGGGAGCGCTGCTCCCCATGACAGCTATGATTTGCGGTGTAGTAGGATTACGTGGGGCAAAATGCAAATTAAAAAACATGTACATAAGCCTGGTACACATTAGTCAAGTAGAAAGAGCAAGTAGGACATAAAGTGGCAAGTTGCCACATGTGAACCTAGCTGAGATAGGCAAGTAACCAAGTAAAAAGGGAAGTAATAAAATTAGAATCCCTTCCAATTTTTTCAGGCAAGTAACGCTTTCCCACAATCCCTCATGGCTAAAATACTGTTTGCGATTGGTTGCTGCTGGAACGAATATTTATCACAAGAAGTTAGCGGGATTTGCAGAGCTATTGGTCGGCAGCCATGCTATTTGATGTCTATAGGGTTGTAATGCGCTCATCTTGACAGCTTCTCAACAATGAACTTGCCGGTAAACAGTGTTTTTCTACTTCCCTCTTCGTGGCAAGTGACACTTCACATATCCTGTGCAACTTGCTCTTTCTACTTGACTAATGTGTACCAGGCTATACGCCCAATTGTCGTATTCACCCAATTGTCGTTCACCCAATTGTCATTCCACCAACTATCGTTCACCCAATTGTCGGGATCCCAGAGTAACATACGAGTTCCTTATTTACTAGAGAGAAATCCACCAACCACGTGGAGGCGAACCCACGTAATATAAGATTACGCTTTACAAGTGACCGCTGAAATAGCGCCCGCGTCAAGTCCATATTTGTATAAAGCGTTACGTAGTCGTTAGCTGAAGCGCCACTCAGCACCATCGTGTTTTAAGGTCTTGCGGGTTCGACTTCTTTAATAAAAGATGGCGGATTTCGATGCCATTTACGAAGAAGAAGACGAAGAAAGAAGTTGTGATGACACTTATTATAATATTGTACCTGAACCAATTGTAGTCAGAGGTGCAGGAAATATGACTGTGTGAGTATGGTTTCGTTAAAACTTACTTGATGTCAGAAATCAAATTGTAAACGGGCATTGAACGATGACAAGGTAAAGTTGAATAGAAGGCCTCATTGTCGATGTATCCTGTTGTAGTAATGATAGTTTAGTGCGCGTTATAAAATTAGTTATTAAGCAAATGATTATTCACAGTTTCCTCGAAATTTTTGAGGTACTAAGTTTAATCAACTTTCATATGACTTATAATCGAAATTAAAGATTAGAAGGTTTTTTGCAGTGCTGACATTTAACTGGTAAGAAGTTAGCCTTGTAGTTCATCAGCTAGGTTGGTATGTTTATTGCACCACAAAAATTTCCAGTTAAATCCTTAATTGTCCTTGAACGTGGTTAAAAGAATGAGGAATCTGCGGAACTAACTCCTGTTTTGGATTTTGACGAACAACAGCCAGTCATAAAGCATAATTTTTGTTTTTCAGATTTGGCCTTAGTAACAAATTTGATCAAGAATTTCCGCAAGCACTTTCAGCTAAAGTAAGTTAAAAAAGAAGTATGGTAGATATTGACAATTAATGTCGTGTTTTTATTGTTTAACATTTGGTATTATTAACCATTTCTTTTTTCATGTGTTTGGCATTCACATAATATGCAGGTTATCTTGAGTTCAAATCTCTGGCTCTGATTTCACTCTTGGGATCCATAAAGTCCTGGTGTCTGCTATACCCTAATGAGCCTGATGTGGTTCTTTAGTAAAACATGTACCCTGATGACCTTGACCAAAGTAAAGCTGCCAAACGTGACCTCTTTCATTGCGTCATTTTTGAATGACATGGTCATACTTGAAGGTTCTTGAAAGGTGCATGGCTGCTGCATTGTCGATTGGGCAAAAGTAACTTCTCAGCCAACTTTCTTTTGAGATGTGCATTATCGAAAATTTGGGAGCGTTCACAATCATCTACCTGGTGAGCAGTGGATCTGGTTCAACTCTTCATCAGAGCGTTATACAACAGTGGAATTAAAATATAACTTGGTTTACCCTATATTGTTAGTCATCAGTCTGTCCATTGTTGCGCACTGCAAAAAGTTTTAGCCCATTTCATATGTAACACCTATGTTTTCACACACTTATTTAAAATTCCAGTTATTAACACAGTTGTAAACGATGTTAACCCTAGAGAGGTAATGCTATCTTTGCTGGTACATTAAAGGTAAAGGGTAGTCTGTGAGACTACCAAATTACATTGCAATATTTTATTGAAATGCCATGCTATAACTTTAAAACTCGATTATATATTTATAAATCAATATGCTGCAATGCACAATACGCAATTTATTTTAAATTTCCACATTGAATACAAATTTGCCCACGATGATTACCACAGATTGCTCTGGAGCACCAGTGGCATGAATATTGCATCATGAATTTAATTTCCTAAGGATAGAAAGAACAAATTCAAAGATTTCATGTAGCAGATGTCTTTGCACACTCAGTAGCTTAACTTTTGGTTGTGGGGGAGCCTTTGGTCTCCCCCTGCCCAGGAGGCTTCTGACCACCTGCATTCCTGAAATTTACTTGACGTGGGAGCGAGCAGTCTGCAAAAATATGATAGTGTGTGGGGTGGACGGGGACCTGGTAGGAGATAGGCGTGAGTTGAGGACTAGAACCCGCAGACCTGACCCTGCCATAGGCGGGATACGGGTATGGCTACCAATTGCTAGGCTGCCACCTAGTCATACTGTACCGCACCGCACAGTTGTCATGCAGAGCTGCTCCTACAATTAGACTTCACTATAGTCATACTGCAACGGGCTGCACAGGTGTCATGCAGAGCTGTGCAGCTACAAGAAGTTTTACAAACATGGATGGTAAAGGTAGTCTGTCAGACTTCCAGCTACCAAAAAAATATAAATTGGAATTAATTTATAAAAAAATTATTGCTTGGGTCGTTATTAATCAGAAAAAAATGAAGTTACTGAAAATTCCAGGGCCATCACATGCTTAGAAACCAATGATCCTGTGATTTTTGTTACATGATGGTAGTATGTCAAGACTACCCTTTACCTTTCTAGGGTTAAACAGGCTCGTATAAAAACATGTGTTGATATTTATTAAGTCTCCGGTTTAAATCACTTTTTTGGATTCTAGGTTGCTCCTGAAGAATACAAAGCTACAATTTCTAGGATAAATGGCGTCTTGAGGAAAACTCTGCCAGTCAATGTCAAGTGGCTATTTTGTGGTTGTTTATGTTGTTGTTGCACTCTAGGATGCTCTTTATGGCCAGTTATCTGCTTAAGTAAACGGGTAATGAGACTTTTTTTCAATTTCTGTTTTATGAACCTTAAATCGTGTTTCATTCTTTGAATTTTGTTTTTACAGACTAGACATTCTATAGATAAAGTTCTAGAGTGGGAAAACAGTCACCTTTATCATAAAGTAAGACTGCCGAATTGCTACTTATTAACGTTCTTTAATATATTAGGGGTGACCTGAGTTCAATCCCTATGAGGGGTATTGCATATTTGAGGCCTGTAGGACGTATGTTACTGTAATGAGTAGAGGGGAGGAGGAGCTCGTTAGGTCCATTACAGGAATGCAGGTTGTTGGAAGCACCTGCAGCAGGGGCAGATCAAAGCTGTCGTGGGAGCAGGTTCTCGTAAATACAGTTGACACAAAAAGTATGGAAGCACTATGATATTCTGTGATTTCAGAATATTTAATTGAAAAGAAAGTAAGACGCTGATGTAATAACAACCCTTGCATAGTATATGTACTGTACCAATAATAAAATGTGGAGGGTAAAAAAGCATTTTCTTGAAATTGAAAGAAAACCAAATGTTCAAAGCCAAAAAAGTATGGAAGCACTAACTCATGATGTATAAACATAGCAGATATTTCAACTCCAACGACAAATTAATATTTTGTGTGTAGTCCATTGGCTTTCACAACAACTTCCAAACGTCAAGGCATTGATTCCACCAAACATTTTGTGATATTTGTGGAAATTCTCATCCATTCATCTTCCAAGGCAGATTTCAGAATTTGTTTGCCAGTGGTCAAAAAAAAAACCAAATGTGTTCTATAGGGTTAATGTCTGGGTACTTAGGGGGTGTTTTCAACTGAAGAGGACCGTTGTAAGGAGTCACCTTTTTGTTAAAGCTGCACAGTGTTTAGGATCACTGTCCTGTTGAAAAAGTGAAGGTGCCCTGTAGCCCTAAGTTATTTGTGCAGGAATTTAATTTATGGGCCGACACATTTACCTGTGACCTAGCTATCACATGCCTTTCAAAAAAATCCAGGTTTCCTACTCCACTGGATGAGAATTTCCACAAATATCACAAAATGTTTGGTGGAATCAATGCCCAGACGTTTGAAGTTGTTGTGAAAGCCAATGGACTACACACAAAATATTAATTTGTCGTTGCAGTTAAAATATCTGCTGTTTATGCGTCATGAGTTAGTGCTTCCTTACTTTTTTGGCTTTGAAAATTTGGTTTCCTTTCAATTTAAAGAAAATGCTTTTTTACCCCTCCCCCCACATTTTATTATTGGTACAGCACTTATACTATGCAAGAGTTGTTATTACATCAGCGTTTTACTTTCTTTTCAATTAAATATTCTGAAATCACAGAATATAGTGCTTCCATACTTTTTGTGTCAACTGTATATTGTAGTGTGTGGGGTGGACCGAGACCTGGTGGGATGTAGGCGGGAGTAGAGGGCTAGAACCTGTAAACCTGATTGTGCCACAGGCGGTATAAAGGTATGATGATGTTGGACGTATGTACGGTATTTTCTCTGCTAAAATTAATGCACTGCGTTTGAAGTGCGATCTACAAAATCTTTTTAGTAAAGATTTTAATAACTTTTATTGAAGTTGTTTTTAATTTTATTTGCCAGTTTAGGCTTCATATCAAGTAAATGTGTATTGAATTCATTACTTAAGTTTTAGAGCTTCCTAGCTAGTTATTATTAGGGAGGGTGCCGTTTGTTGTACTTCAGTAATTAACTGTAGGCATTAGAAGAGCCGATTAATATATTTTAAAACTTGCTCACTGCGGTGTTTCATGTTAATCACTAATAATAACTGCAAGCAGCAGCATAGAACAGGTGTTTTGTCGGGAGTTATTTGCAGTATCCTCATTCTGATAATGACCCCATATGGTATATAACTGGTGCTCTGCAGGGCCCTGGGGCCTAGTAGCAGGATTTTTGGGGCTCCGCGGCACGAAGCACTGCTGATGCCTGGGCACCTCAAACGCCAGCGGTCTATCACTGTCTATAGTTGTAGGTGTGGTTTGCTTAAGAAAATACAATTTTTTTTCATTTTGAACTTGTCTTTCATTTATGTAGTTGTGTTCTCCTGCTACACTGTACCCTTCTTACATTTTCTACTTGAGGTTTCTCTTCTGCGGTAGCAGTGTGTTGATCGTCGTCCAGCGAAGGACAAGTGGTTAAAAACTGAAGGGATCTCTGGAACTATAGTGTGCGCCACGAAAGTTGACATATTGGTGGGAGGCAAAGGATGAGTCCTCTTCGAAAAATAGGGAAAACATTGAAGTTTTACTTGCCGTTACTGATTGAAGCCTGCCATTTCAACTTCTGAAACCCCCTAATTTTGTAGTGAACTTTCTTACCTTCTACCTCCCATGTGTTATCTTTCGTGGCGAGCACTATAGAACGTGTTCCTAAAACATTCCATATCATATATTTGCTTACTGTCAGTTCTGTGCACGTTTAGCTTTTCAATATTGCCTGAAAAAATAGGGGCTCCACTAACGAATTGGCTGCCAGGTAAGGACTCCGTGAGCTAACTGGCTGCCAGGTAAGGGCTCTGCGAACGAACCGGCTGCTAGGTGAGGGCTCCATGACTCCAAACGGGCTGAGAACCGCGGGTATATACGATGCCACCTGAAGTTTGTAAAAATTGACTGCCCCTTCAGAAAGAAATATATGATTAGGTTGGCAGCAGACTACGTAAAACTAAAAATACTATACTTTTTTTTTGCGATAAAGGAAAAATTGGTGTTCGACTCTGTCATTGGCGGAAAGAATGACTTGGTCTCGATTTTAATACCTGATGAAACTATTGAGATGGAGCATTGATTTCGCTTAGGGTTCAAGATTAGATGAAGAATTATTTTCTGTGGACAAGCACTTGTTTAATTAGTTTATGTCTGGGATGTGGGGGATGAAAGTTTAAATTTCACGACGACCAAAAATTATCTAATGCTATTTCCCATATAAAGGGACAAGTGGAATGGGCAGTACTAGGGTTCCATTACTACTTTCTGATGGATGGGCTTCGATCTAAAATTTGCTGACATTTTTTTTTTGTCATTTGTTTAGCTTGGTCTCCACTGGAGGTTAGCCAAACAAAGATGTGACTCAAGTAGCATGATGGAATATGTGAGTAACTAATCATTTTTTAATTTCTCTACAGTCAGAATTATACTAATATGTTGAAATTGTCTTTTGTTTTATATCTGGGTGGCTGTGGTAACATTTGTGCGTGTCAAGGTGCTACTGGTGGAATTTATACCCAAAGTTCCAATACATCGGCCTGACTAGAATCATTTCGTTATTGTTTTGGACCAAAACTTTTCATTCATATTAGTAGCGGCAAGAAGAAAGAGAAACCTTTCAAGTTGAACTTGCAGGATGGATGTGCACGTAATTAATGCAAAAGTATTCAACTTTATCTGTGACTCCCACAAATATTTATGGAATAGCAAATGATTCTAACTGTTGATGTGAGAGCTGACTTGTTTTGCAACCATGTTGGCTCTGGTGTATTATTAATACTAAAAGGATACCTCGTTGTGCTTTTTTGAGCTCTCCACTACAGCAGTGACTTGTAAATAAAAATTTATTATTGGAATTCGTAGTGGCAAGTAATAACATTTGCTTTTCATGAGTGCCCAAGTACATATTTACACGTATGTGCCATACGCTGCAATGAATTTAAAATATATCGGTTTCTTGATATTTTTAATAAAGTGTGTGCTGAAATAATTTGCATCAAAGAAATAATTTTTACTGGTCAGTAAATTGATCCTAAAAAACTTTTCGTTACTGATGTCTACGTTCTGATACCTGACTACTGTGTTGTTTTGTTTCCTTGAGACCCATTCATCATTTCTATCATGAATTTAATTATCACACACGTTTTATTGTAGACAACTACTAGTCACTTGTAACACTTAATCTGTGTTTGTGTGACTTGTGCTTACATTGCAGTTGATGAATTATTAAAAGTAATTATTTAGTTTATGGCTTGAGTGCCTTATTCAATGTCATGATTTAGTTCGTTCTAGTTCATTTCCTAAATTTAGTGTATACAGAATTGCCTAATTGCATGGGGCTCTACACACCTTTGTAGTTCAAGGGCCCTAAAACACCAACGACATTCACAGAAGTGGGAACAGGTGGTACAAAAGTACCTAATTGTGTGCGTGGTGGATGGAAGCCTGGTGGGGTTGTTGTTTGTTGGTGTTTTAGGGCCCTTTAACTACAAAGGTCATTAGAGCCCTGTCCACAGCATAGTTCTTATGCAGAGACTGCACAGACACACTGCACTAATGCAACGATTTTGGGGTATTAGCAGTACCCAGTTTTCCCAAGTGGCCACCCTTGTCAGTACCAGCTGGGGTTACGCTATCAGACGAGAACTGGTGTGTCCAATGCAGAGCCTACCCTTTTTAATATTTTGGCCTGACTCTTGTTGCATTGTAGTTATTTTGCAAAAGGTCAGACACCATGCAATATTATAACTAGGGTGACCATCCGTCCCTCTATTTTATGTATTTGTACATGCTGAACCCCAAAATGGCTGATTATTTTCACCAGGACATTCCATTTTCTAACAAAACTCATTTTTTTGCTACAATTTACACAACCCATACATTAGGTGTAGTCCATATCAAATTAGGTCTCATGAAACAATTTGTTAAACACTTTTAAGAAATGAACCATGTTTTAAGTACCTGTGCAGCAAATTCTCTCATTTATCAGTAGCAACGCTAAAAGGCATCTTTGTTGGTCCTGACATACAAAAACTTATGCAGGATCCTAACTTTGAAACAGTGATGATCACAAAAGAGAAAGATGCATGGAATACTTTTAAAGAAGTTGTTTTGAAGTTCCTTGGGAATGAGAAACATCCCAATTATGAAAATGTAGTTGAAAATATGCTGCAGAAATTTCAAGACCTAGGATGTAATATGAGTTTGAAGGTTCATTTTTTGCATTCGCACCTCAATTTTTTTCCTGCAAATCTTGGAGCAGTTAGTGAAGAACAAGGTGAGCACTTCCACCAAGATATAAAAGAGACGGCAAAACGATACCAAGGACATTGGGATGAAAATATGATGGGAGATTACTGCTGGTCCCTCCATTGATCTACTCCAGAAACATTACTGAAGAGACAGAGCTACACCCATTCTTTTACTAGCAAAAGGTTAAGAAAAACGAAGCCTTTGGATTCATAATGATTGTACCTACCAAGTCTTAAATCATCTCATTTAATACATGCTTTTAAAAACCTTTTTTACTATTTTAAATCACTTTACTGCACTATGTTTCAGCATTGTCTAGGCCTATAATTGATTAAAATTCATGCAAATGGCAAAAAAATGGTACATGATAGCCAAAAACTGATTGCTAATTTAGATTCAGCACCTCCAAAATGAAACAATCACTTAAGAATATTAAAAAAGTTTTTCAAAAAATTGTTTTGGTTGGCCTGTGTTATTGATCTATTATAATCTGCCAACCATAGGCAGCCAAACTTTTGTGCATCTAGCCTTTCTATTCGATATCAACCCAAAAATCCATTGTGTCGAACATTCCAAGACACCCGTTTCATGCATTTACTGTCCCACAACAGTAATCACTTATGCTTCATCATCATATCCTTATCCTGCCTGTGTCAGGGGTAGGTCACTGGGTTCCAGACAATGGCACAGATCCAGGAGAGGGAGCAATGCAGCGATTTCTCCACCCTCTGTACTCCAGTGGGGTGCATATTTCAACTGATGCATGATTCACCTTTGCATCTGATGAGGCATTTTCACACTGCTATCCCCATTTCTATACTGCCAGGTCAACAGTTGCATTACAATCCACAGTTGGCTAATCCACTAAAGAGAGGACACTGCCTGAGGAGCAGTAGAGCACATATTGTAATTGATAGCTAGATTTATAACATATTTGGAGTGCACTTATTTGAAGTGCTTCCCTCTGATCCATCCCTGGATCCGTCATTGGGTCTAGCTAACCACGGCTGCCTACCTCTAAACTGATCCCAAGTTCATTGTGATTCTCCCCCATGCTTCCTCTTTCCTCTTCACATTCCATGACCATACCACACACATTCATTCATCATACCCTTTTCTCCTGACTGTGGCTGGGTCATGTCTGAGTTGCATCCCTCCACTCCCAATTATGTTCCACCAGGTCCCCATCCACCCCACACACTACCATTTCCTTACGTACAACTTCCACCAACCAGTGCAATAGTGTTTTGTCTAATCTGCTCAAAACGAGCTGCCTAGAGTGTGACAAATGCCCCTTTCCAGGGGCGGATTGCTACCCCTCGGCGCCTCAATGGGGCACAACTGATGAGGCATTTTTACATTCCTATCCACATTTATATACTGCAAGTCCAACATTTGCAATCAAATCTGTAGTTGGCCAAACCACTGATGATAGGACATTGTGTAAGGGGCAGGAGATGACTTATTGTAATTGCTAGCTAGATTTATAGTAAGGGATTCTGCACATCTAAAAATACTGCATTTTGGGTGCATTTTTTTGAAGTGCTCCCCCTTGACTTGCTGCTGGATCTGCCACTGTACTATTCTGTCCAAGGGACATTTAGATAATAGACCACCATAAATAATAGCATACCATTTCTTTGATTGTATTTATATAGACCAAATCTTAATCTAACATTAATAGGTTCATGCAAATAATATTTGCTAGGTGATGTATATACTAAATTTCTGAAAATTGTATTTTTTATTAAACTGTACGTATTAGGATATTTTAATTATTTTTCCAGTAATCAATTCCATAAAACTATAAAAAACAATAATTGCTTTGAAGACAATTTTTTTCATCACAGACCTGTGTAATCTGTGCCAATTACACAGGCCTGCAAAAAAATACTTTTTAAAAATTGTTTTACTTTTTATAACTGATTTTTATATTATTAGGTGTGCTGATTCCAAAAACGTAATTCATTTTTTCTATCACGTAAGGTTTTCTCAAAACATTTTCATAGTTTGGAAGAAATAAAGGAAATTGCAGTAATTTGATGTTTCGATTTTCATGTTCTAGGTCTAGTAATGATGGAATACATAATGATTAAATTTTCCTCTTGGAGTTACTTGATATCACTTTTTAACCCTTATGTCAATACCCAGAAAGTTCCACCCCACACACCACCATTTCCTTATGTACAACCTCCACCAACCAGTGCAATAGTGTTTCGTCTGATCTGCCCAACACCAGTTGCCTAGACAGTGACAAATGCCTCTTTCCAGGGGCAGATCCAAAGGGGGGAGCAATGCAGCAATTGCTTCCCCTCAGTGCCTCAATGGGGTGCAACTGATGAGGCATTTTTACATTGCTATCCTCATTTCTATACTGCAAGTCCAACAGTTGCAATCAAATCTGTAGTTGGCTAAACCGCTGGAGATAGGACATTGTGTAAGGGGCAGCAGATGACCTATTGTACTTGCTAGCTAGATTTATAGTAAGAGATTCTGAATATTTAAAAATACTGTATTTGGGGTGCACTGTTTTGAAGTGTTCCCACTTGATCTGCTGCTGGATCCATCACTGCCCCTTTCCTTTATGAATGGCCAACAACCCTATCATCCTTCACCCACCTATTTCAAGGGCCAAACTATCCTGTCCAAGGGACATTTAGACAATAGTCCACCATAAATAATAGCATACTATTTCTTGGCTTGTATTTACCATATATAGACCATTTAACATTAATAAGTTCATGAATACATATGAATACATGATGACATGAATAATTTGTAAAAATTGAATTTTTTATTAAACTGTACGTGACAGAACATTTTAATTTGTTTTCTAGTAATCAGCATTCTTAAAACTGTAAAAAACAATAATTGTTTTGAAGACAATTTTTTCATTGCCGACCTGTGTTATTCATACTTTCAATATTTTTAATTGTAGTCATATGTTTTGTTTTCATTTAATTATTTTTTAAATAATTTTTTTAAAAAATAAAAAAGAATTTTTTTTGGTTGATGGGGGGAAGTGAATCTCCCAGATTGACCCACATAAAAAATTGTCACTGTAATTATACCCAACAAAGCATTAATTTACCTCCACGGGCAGAGTAAACTGCTACATTGGTGCGTCCCCAGGTGGCGGATAGGGGATTCCCTGCAGCGCGTTTGGGGGATGGCGATTTAGTCAGCCCATGGATGTGCTGAGGGAAGGAGTGAAATAAAATAGCTCCCACGGACCAAATCTGCCGTGTGCGCAGGGTAGAATAGGCACACGAAGTTCTTGAGACGTAGACTGGATGAAACCACCATCGTGGATTCACATGACCGTCTTGTCTTCGCCTGGATAAAACCACAGCTGTGGTTTGACGTGTTCTTGGTTGGTTTAGGCTCCTCACTGAGGTGACCATAAAAAACGCCTACCTGCATTAGCCATGCGTGGAGACCCATATCCCTGGGAAAAGTGGATCCTGGTGATTGAGGAGGCATATGCCCTGTGACGTCTCTGGGCCACTGCACACTTGTGAAGTGGCTCACAGCCATTGAGGGCTTAGGTTGTGACCTATAGTCTCCAATAATTCACTTTGGCCACAGCTTCAAGGGAAAACGGGTGGCCAAGGCATAAACCCAGTCTTGGTCAAGGGCCAAGGGCGCATGTATGTGCGCCCTTGGTCACCTGACTGATGGTCAGGCGGCAAGGGGCGCATAGTAATTTACCCCCCTAGGGTTACTGTGAGTGGACCGGCAGTCAACCCCGACGCCTTTGGTCTGGTACCCGGGGATTATGCCACCCTTATGGTATCCTGTCGGAACAACCTTGGCGACCCGAATGGGCGTCCCCTTGTTGGGCTCCGTGGTGGGTGAGAACTGCAGGCAGTGAATTGTAGACACCACCAAACTATGGCGGTAAATCACAGGCTGGGGGCCTCAACAAATACCCCACCCCTTTGTCTTCTTCTTTTCTGTCTGGGACTTGTTCTTGTGTTGAGCCTGAAGATGACGGCCTTGGTTCCACCCAACTGAGTGGGCCGACTGCCACTAAGCCTGTGGAGACAAGTAGTGCTCCAAGCAAGCGACCACGTTCCCCTAGTAAGCCATCTGGATCCCAGATCGACTCTGTGCCTTCTACTACATCGGCCCCTGCCCTTAACCAGAGGCAACGACCTCTCAGCCTTAAGGTGCAGGTCTTGGTGCTGACCTTTGGTAGGCCCAAGTTGCCAGAATATATCAGGGCTGGCTACCTCTGCTTGCTGGTATGTCCTTTCATCCCAAGCCCCCTTTGCTGCTTCAAGTGCCAATGGTATGGGCATGGCCAGAATTCCTGTTCCACCAGGGCCATGTGTGGCACTTGTGGGCAGGGAGAGACTGCTCCTTACTGCACCATGTGTGTCCTTACTGAGGCATGTAACACTGCTCCTTACTGCAAAAACTGCAAAGGAAACCACCCCGCCTCTTCTCGGGATTGCCCCACCTGGTTGCAGGAACGTGCAATCCAGGAGCTGCGTGTCAAAAAGGGTATCACCTTTCAAGATGCACGGCGGCTGCTAGCCTTGCCAGGGACGCCAAATCGTGGCTTGTCCTATGCAGGTGCTGCACAATTGGCTGTCTGCACCCAGACGGACATGCTACCACAACTCCCCCCACTCATCCGTTTGTTGCCCACTCAGGCCCACAGGGTCCATGGGATGTCAGTCTGTTCTAGCATTGGCTGCCACACGGATCCTAACCCCATTCCAGAGGCTTCTTCTGGCTCCATCACTGCCTCTGGCCCATGTTTCGGCCCTCCAATAGTGACGATACCAGCCTCCTTGGAGGCCACTGATGCCTCTCATCAAACAGAGGCATCTGCCGGCCCCCTCAACAGAGGTGGTGGTGGGTGAGGCAGGAGGGAAGAAACTGGGGACACCCCCTGCTCCTGCAGTGGAGTGAGTGTCCCTGATTCGTCCACCCTGATTCTGGCCAATGACAGAAATTACTGGGTGGCAGCATGCCCCAACTGGGTCATGATGGGGATTCCTCCTTTGAGATGGAGGAGGGTGACCAAATTGTAGGCACCCCCTCCCTTTTCTGCTGTAAGACGGAGAAAAGGGAGGAATAGAAATAAAACTCCAAAGCCCACCTGATGGTGAGTCTCCTTCAATGGAACTGCCGAGGGTTTTCCCACAAGAGGGACGAGATCACAATGTTGTTCCCATGGCACGACCCGATATCCATCTCCCTCCAGGAGATCCTTTGCTGTAGTGATACACCACTTTTGTTACGGGCTACACCATGTATGCAGACACCCGGCAGCAGGGAAGCCACCCTGTGGGAGGGGTGGCTATCCTTATCCGGAATGGATGCATGCACGTCCCAGTGGCCTTACAGACGCCTCTCCAAGCAGTGGCAGTCTCCCTGCAACTGGACGTGCTCACCATTCTATGTTTCCTCTACATGCCTCCTGGGATTGATATCCCCTGGGCAGACCTCGACTCCCTCACCACCCAGCCTCCCAGACCCTTTCTGATTATGGGCATTAAAATCCCCCATAATCCCCCAATGGGGCTCTGACAGCCACAATCCCCGAGGACTGCTTGCGGAGCAATGGGTGTCACACAATGGCCTCATTGTTCTAAACACAGGTGCCCCCACATATGTGATGACTGCCACTGGTGGTTTATCCTTAATAGACCTCTCAATCTGCTGTCCTGGGTTGATGCCAGGGCTGCAATGGGAGGTTCTGTCTGACCGTTGTGGAAGCGACCACTTCCCCATCTGGATTGGCAGTGGAAGTGGGGCTCTGCCTTAACGATCCCCACAGTGGTGTCTGCATCAAGCGGATTGGGAGGAGTTTACCCGCCAAATCCACTTTTGCCCACTGTGTGATTTTGATGGGGTCAACGATCTAGTGAACCACTTCAAAGAGGTGGTGGTCAGGGCGGCAACGGCATCTGTTTCTCAGAGCTTGTGTAACCCATCATGAGCATGGGTGCCATGGTGAACAGGGAGCCCCCAGGCATATGCACGATGAGTATTGAAGGAGGCGAAATGCTCCTCATGGAGTGAGTCCGTCTCCTCGCTTACCAACCACACACCAGAATGTCTGGGAAAAGCTGAAAAAAATTCAGGGAGGGAACTTACCATCCTGTGGCTCTGGTCTCCTTGTGCAAGGGAGACATTTACTTCTCCCTTGCAAGGTGGCTTCTCAGCCACCTTGCAGCCACATTTGCAGCCATCTCCAGTTCTCAGCACTACACTGCAGCTTTCATTACACAAAAAAAGAAGCTGCAGAACGCCTTCCAATTAACTTCTATGGTGGTGTTGCTGAGGGGAGCTGCAGGCAGCTCTAGCAAGGGCCCAGGATACTGCCCATGGCCCTGATAACTTCCACTACCAATTGCAACAGCATTTACCTGAGAAGGGTCCTTCCTACCTCCTTGAGGTTTTTTAATTATATTTGGCAGTAGCACAAAATCCCTGCAGGCTAGCGGGAGGCTATCATCATTCCCCTCCCAAAACCTGGAAAGGATAGTAGCCTACCCACGAATTACAGGCCCATATCCTTGACGAGCTGTCTGTGTAAAACGGCACCAGTATCTAGAACGGCACCTAGTATCTAGTACCTAGTAGAACGGCACCCAGTATCTAGTATCTAGAATGGCACCACCTTCTTGCCAATGCCCAATGTTGTTTCCATGCTGGCAGATCCCCAGTGGATCATTTGATCTCACTGGGGGCTGCAGTATGTGAGGCATTTCTCCACAGACAGCATTTGGTGGCTGTCTTCTTTGATGTGGAGAAGGCATATGATACCACATGGCGCCATGGTATATTTGAGACCTTGCACCAGTGGGGGATCAGGGGTAATTTGCCTTCTTCCTCCATAGCTTTTTGTCCAACCAAACTTTCAGAGTGTGTGGGGGTAACACCTATTCCTCTGACTTTCTGCAGGAGAATGGTGTCCAACAGGGGAGCATACTCAGTGTGACGCTCTTTGCTGTTGTGGTGAACGGTTTTCCCTCCTCCGTTCACCCCCCCGGTACAGTCGTCCCTATTTGTGGTCGACTTTTCCATCTGGTACCAGGCTCCCACAATGCATGGCATTGAGCGTCAGATGCAACTGGCACTCAATAGTGCCAATGTGTTTGCCAACTCACGTGGCTATACGTTCTCCCCTGCGAAAACAACAGTCATGCACTTCTGTCGTAAGCGAGGACTCCACCCTAAGCCTCAGCTTACCCTGAATGGCCGCCTCCTCCCAGTTGTAGAGGCAGCCCGGTTTCTTGGTCTCCGTTTTGACAGCTGTTCATGGGTTCCACACTTGAAGGAGTTGAAGTCTAAGTGCATTTGCTCCCTTAATATTCTGCAGTGCCTGCAGGGACTGGTTTTGGGGCAGATCGAACAGTGATGCTTTGACTATACCAATCACTCATTCGATCGTGACTCGACTATGGCTGTAGTGTGTATGGCCTGGCTGCTCCATCTACTCTCCAGATGCTGGACAGTACATCATGCTGGCATCCGGTTGTGCATTGGGGCATTCTGCACAAGTCCCATGCTCAGCCTTTATGCTGAATCCAGTGAGCCGCCACTGACTGTACAGCGGCAGTGCTTGGCAGCTGCATATATTTTGCAGCTGAAAGGTCAGCCACAGCACCCTACACACCCAGCCGTTTTTAGTCGCACTCTGTGACGGCCATTCGATCGCTGGCCAGGGGTTCCCCTTCCATTGGGCTTGCGGTGGATGGATGATCTCACTGGACTGGGTGTGACTCTGCCTAGGGAGCAGCCTGTACTGCCTGCCTCTGTGCTGCCCTGGACAGTACCAGAGCCGATTTTTAATTGGACACTCACCACCTTCCCCACAAGAGTTTGGACGCCTCTCTCTGACCTATCAGGGTGATGTTTTGTTTACACAGATGGGTGAAAGGATGGCACCTCTGGGGGTAGGTCAGTCTTTACAACTGGTCATCTCATAGGGGCCGCCTTCCAGGCGTTCCCAGCACTGCAACTCATCCAACGTTTGAACCACTGACACTTTTTTGTTGCGACTGACTCCCTATCCTCCATTCAGCTGTTGCACACCCTGTACACTGCACACTTTGCAATGCCATCATCCAGGGTATGCACAGTTTGCTGCTCATGATTCTTCAGCAGGACAAGACAGTTTTGTTTATGTGGGTACCAGGTCATATTGGCATCATGGGGAATGAAAGGGCAGATGCCCATGCTCATCAGGTGGCCCACCTGCAAGATGTTCCTGACACTACTGTCCCCTCCTCTGATGCTCTCCTGATGGTGCAGCTGGCTGTCCATGAGCAATGGCATTCCAGTGGTTTGCAGAGACCACCAACAAACTGCACCCCAAAGGACACTCCAGTGCACTGGGCATCCTCATGCCGCCAGTCACGGAGGGAGGAGGTTGTGCTTGCTTGGCTGTGAATTGGTCACACGTTCCTCACCCACTCCTACATACTATGGGGTAAGATGAACCATGGTGTGACTGCTGTTGGGAGCCTCTCACAGGGGCACACATCTTCAGTTACTGTGAGGGATACCGTGAACTTAAATACTGACTGGGGTTCAGTCCAGAGCTCTCTACCTCCCTTGGGGATAACCCCCAGGGAGTTGAGAGCTCTCTTGTATTTGTGAAAGAGGCAATTTATCGGAACCTTAGCTAAGGTGGGGGTTAAACAGGATTTGTTTATTTTTTTATTATTTTATTAACATCTATATACAAATATATCTTAATTGTTATCTGGTTGTTCATGCATAGGTATTTGTTATGCTTTAACGGATTGTTGATAAATTGGTATAGGAATTATAGAAGCGGGAAGGGAAAACATACACACAGGGGCAGCTACACATTCAATGAAGACGTTATCTGGGTAATTACTTATCTGCGTACATCCGCGAAAGAACCTAAAATCCATGGACAGGAGTAAATATCCAAAGGACAAGGTTATTCATTCACCTGAACCCCTGAGGACCCAACAATTGGCACAGTCAACAGGATTAATTTGTTAATTGTTAGATAAGGAATACCCTTAATAGGAAATAGCAGGTTTTCCTATAGCCCAAAAGGAAACCTGCTAATATCAGTAAAACCCCTACTGTAGAAAGGTATTTGTTTTGGTTGAAAAGAATTGAATGGTGGTAGAATTTTAACTGTTGGTGGTGTGTAACGGATCATTGTGCATTGCATTATGCTTTGGTACATCTCCAGGGACAAGGAAAGTGAAAGGCAACTTCATCCTTCTTTCTTTTGTAGTGTGTTAATTGAACCAACTCTATGACAATGACATTGCCCTTATTTTTCATTATTGTATTGCTTTAAAGTATTGTGGATTGCATGTGGAGGAGATATTTAAAAATAGGGTTAGGCAAAATATAAATTCACCATTGAAGGTGAAGGTTAACAACCTGTGAATTTGTGAAGGTTTTTCTCTCATTGTGCCTTGGTGGTTGCTTCATTGAATACCCTTACATCAACCACTACATTTGCTATGACACTCACTCAGCTGATTTCCAGCTGAGTATTCATTATCAGTGTACTTCACCTCACATGTGAGTTGTGGGCTTGTGTATGAAGTGTGCCCAAATATTTTCATCACCATTGACAATAGTAGGCTACCATGGAGAAATCCATTGCTCCCATTGGAAAGGCAGCAACCAGTAATGGGAATAAAAGTCATAATTATCATAAGCACAAGAGAACCCATTCAGCGATTACCCTAGATAATGATGAGTATCACACTACTGTAGTTTCCAAAGTAGTCCAACAGACAAGAGAACGACCCCATAGTAGCAGTTTATGACCAATTCCAGATCCTCCCAGAAGCATTTCTCCCCAAATTGCTCACCATTCAGGAGACAATCCCTCTGGAGAAGAATCAACAATTCCCTCTGGCAGAACAAAGATAAACCTACCCTTTAATAACCTCTTGGATGAAATCCTCACTATAGGAACAGATAAGTTACTAGCCAGCAAAATTGTAATGAAAATGGCAATGAGTCTTCTAAACTATGCCTCTACAGGTGATGCCAAGGATCTTCTACTGCCAATGAAACAGTTAGCTGGAATGATGGATGATGAAGGTTGGAATGCCATACATTTGGCAATAGAACATGACCAGTCTGAAGCTTTAGAGTCCCTGTTACTAACAATAGGTGCAAATTGTGAGGACAACGTCCTAAATGCATCTGATGGGAGAGGGCAAACTCCTTTACACATTGCTGTACAAAAAAGGCAAGTGCCCATAATAGCAATTCTACTATCCCATGGTGCAGATCCTAACCTTGGTGATAGGGATGGGAACTCTGTTATACACCTAGCTATGGGGAAAGTATATTCCTGATGTAAATAAATTAAACAATGCTGGAAAGGCCCCAATTCATTTGGCTGTTCTGAGCAATAATCTCCCAGCAGTAAAACTTCTTTGTTCTGCAGGCTGTGATATCAATTTAAAAGATGGAGAGACAGGTCAAACCACTCTGCACTTTGCTGCAGCAGGAAATAAATTTATGATTATAGACTTACTGTTACAGGAAGCTAAGGCTATACCCAATATACAGGCATTCAGTGGCAAAACCCCTCTAAATTTAGCCTGTCAACCTTTAATGCAACTTAAGCATCATCTCTCTGCACTACATTTGCTAATGAAGGCATCCATGGATATTCCTATGGAAAATGATAATGTAGATGGACCAAATCAAAGTATTGTTATTTTCCTCTTTTTTTCTTTTTTAATTATTTCGACATTTCCCTACTTAAGGTTCGGAGCCAATGTGGGCCTTATATGTATGTGAATATATATGTAAGTGATTTTGGGAGAGATTGATGGAAATTTGAATAGCAAAAATGTAGAGTATTTATTCCAAAACAAAAATTGAGAATACAATTCTTTAATCAACCTGATTCCACAATACGATACATGCAGACATACTTTTAATTAATTGTCATAAAAAGGATTTCTCACAATTTCTCTTTTCCCCATTTATATAAATACAACATAGTTTCTATTTAGTTCTTATAGTTCAAACACGTCTAATGATATCATTCAAGTAATTTAATCTTGTTTTCCAATTATTCCTTTAACCTTATACAATTTTAATTCCAGAAATAATATAAATCAATTCCTAAATTCCAGAAATAATATAACATAAACTAAGAAATAATATTGTCTAACTTAATTGTTTTTGAATTATTC